>PVIH01005436.1:45263-124318 GCA_004025045.1 Sigmodon hispidus | reverse complement strand
TAAGCTATTGAGCGGGGTCTCCCCGTAGTAGTAGTAGTAGTAGTAGTAGTAGTAGTAGTAGTAGTAGTAGCTGCAGCAGTAGCAGTAGTGGGGGTAATATTAGTAGGAAAAGAGAAACTTCTGTAAAATGCCCGAATAAACCATAGAAGGAAGAAGCCTGGGTCTCGTGCCTTCCTTGCAGGCAGGGTCGCGCATGAGAGGCACTGAACTCGCATAATGCATAGATACAGGTACAGGAAAAACATCCCCCCTACACAAAATAATTTCTAAAATTTGAAGGAGGAAGGGCTAAGTAATTAAGATATGAATGATTCTTGGAAGCTAAAAGCACCTCTAACCACAGCAGTCAGCAAGGAAACAAGACCTCAGTCCTTGGACCATAGGGTGGGATTTTGCTAAAAGTTTGGATGCAGTAGAAAGCAAATTCCCCCAAATTCTTCCAAGAAAAGGCAGCTGGCCTTGTTGGATTCTCCAGGGCATACAGCAACACTCACAGGGATGCCTGCCGTAGAGCTGACAAGCAGATGTGGCTCTAACATCTGTGTGTTATGGAGTTTTGTTCAGGACAGAAGACAGAACATGCAGCCGAAACATGAGTGGGCTGCCTTAAAATCAGACCTACTAAGCGTCTGAGAATGCAAATCCTTTATTATTCTACTAGTCTTTGACATGTGTTTGCATAGAAGGAGAATTTTTAAAAACTGGTCAAGTACTGTTAATTTATAAAATACTACAATTGGAAATGTTCTATCTAGGGAAGAAGAGTCACCTGGCAAAGCATTTAAAAATGTATTATTATTGTACCACCGCAAAATAAAGGAATGAGGGTCCTCAAAGCATCCCCACAGCCACTTGTAAAAAGTATTTAGGATCCTCCTTATCACCTGTTCAGAAGTTAAGTCCCAGCTGAGGTAAACTCCTGGTGTGAATACCCTGAGGACTAACTTTTCCATGAGAAGGGCTGGTTTGTTAATGCTCTCAGAATAGAGGGCTTCAGGCAAGCAGAACTACACTTCCTGCTCCTAATGTAGATGCATGTGCTTGGAGATAATTTAACATGGTCGGATTAGCTCCCATTGTTCATTTAGCCAGTTTCTTCCTTTGTATTCATTAGCTATTTTCTTTGCATTCATTCATTTATTCATTCATTCATTCATCTCTCCAAGTCCCCAGAATTCTCAAACTATATCCTGATGCCAAACCAGACTCAACTACAAAGCCTGAGTGTGAGCAGAATGTAGAATGGGACAGAAGAATAGTAGGGTTCATCTGGACCAACACCTAATACTAACTCTGGCATTCTAAACAAGAACTAGGCAAGGTATCTCCATCATCCTACTTCTTTTTCTGAGACAAGACCTCATGTAGCACATGTAGATGGATGTTTCTCTCCTCCCTGCCTAGTCCAAAATAAACACTTGGAGGCTTAATATTGCTTATAAATGCTTGGCAGGATAGCTCAGGCTTATTGCTAATAGTTCGTACACTTAAATTAACCCATAATTCCTACCTATGTTAGCCATGTATGTGGCTTGGTACCTTTTCTCAGTACAACATTCTCATCTTGCTTCCTCTGGGTCAGCCTGGTGACTCAGACTCTGCCCTTCCTCTTCCCAGAATTCTCCTACTCTGGTTACTCCACCTATACTTCCTGCCTGGCTACTGGTCAATCAGTGTTTTATTCAAGCGACAAATCTTTACAGTGTACAACACCATTATCCCACAGCAAGCACAGGCTGTCCTCATATTTGCTATGTAATCAAGGATGACTTTGAACTCTGATCCTCCTGCTTCTGCTTCCCTAGGGCTGAGATTCCTGGTGTGTGCCACTACCAAGCCCAGTTCACACAGTGCTGGAGACTGAACCAAGTTTTCATGTGTGCTCTACAATTTCCCATCCCTCCATCCTCCTTTCTCAACTGCAAAGTGATGACATCCTAGTGGCTGTGATCTTCAAGGGCTTTTGGTAACTTTGATACATGTGGCTTGACAACATTGTGAATAGGCAAATGAAGGTTTATTTTATACAAGTCAGACCAAAAAGAAGGACACACGTCATCTGGTGGTCAAGTCAGGGATTCCTTTCTGTTCTTATTATCTCTTTCAAGTTGACACAGCCCAGAGTCATCCAGAAGGAAGCATCAGTTAAGGAATTACCTGTATTAGACTGACCTCTGGGTACGTCTGCCACGGACTGTCTTGATTTAGTGATGCAAGCTCATTGTGGGCAGCGTCATTCCAGGGCATGTAGACCTGGGCTATGCAAGGAAGCTAGCAAAGCATGAGCCCAAGGAAGTGGGCCAGCGAAGCAGTGTTCTTTCATGGTTTCTTCTCATCCACTCATCATCACACAGCTGGAAACACCTAACTTAACACGTGTGAAGTGCTGAAACAGCACTTAGTGCTTAATAAGCATTAACTAATCAGAATAATAATGGCACTATGTTCTAATGAAATCAACTTTCTGTCCCAAAGACATATTATGTTCTTGAGATTTATCTTCAATGCCATTTTAAGTTTATATTCAATTCTACTAAATCTCTTCATGAGTCATTAAGGGAAGTACCCCTGCATTTGCCACTCTGTGTCATCTGTCTTCAGATGCCGAATAACCTAACAGCCTGTCTGTTGTTGGTCTTATGGAGATTATAGCCGGTATACTACATGGCCCATCTTGCTAGAATTCTGCCCTAAAAGGTGGCCTAGACTTCTGCATACCCCAGATTCTGAGGGCCAGTCTCCTCGCCTTGTGGTTGATGGGACTGCTTCCTCAGCTTAGCGCACTGGCTGTCTCATGTCACTCTGAGGAGAGGCCCAGCAGCCTTGGCTAAGGAATACATTATTCACCAGAGCAGGCATTCTTGGATCACCCTAGCCTTCCTTAGTGTCCCTCACTGAGGCACTGGCAGCCTGTGCTTCAAGTGCAGCAAAATCCTGTGCATCAGAAATATTATAATTGAAATAGTTGAATCTCTCTAATCTTACTGATTCCTTTTTATTTCATAAACAGATGAAAAGGATGACAGAACAAAACAGGAAAATCAGCCCCAAGAAGAGGCCCTGGGCATCTATCTGCCTGCCTCTGACCTACTCCTTGCAACCTATTTTCTCTTCTTGCTCCTGAAGCAAGAACATTACATTCTGGTCATACTGTCTTCTGAAGCTCTGGGTGGTTTGAAAATGGAAGGCAAGCAGGTCTTGATTCTAGCTGTCACTATGCCCAGTGACTTCAAAATCTCTTGGAGCTACTGTGATAGTCTCAGGATGACCCACAGGCCAGTGGGTTATTGTGTTTAGCAAACCCAGGCCCAGTTGGAGGTCCAGAAGACCAGCCTGCCCTCCCAGGCCAGGTCCTAGACTGGAAGAGTATGACATGGCTCTCTTTCTCTAGAGCTTTTGAGAGGCTGGCAGCAGGGCCCACACCATTTCTCCTCACTGGTGCTCTCAGGGAAGGCCTCTCACCCACTTAATCATTCACATCATTAAAAAACTCTCTCTGCCCCAGAGGAAGAGAACTAGATTTCTTTTGTTAAAATCTCATTAAAGTCCGCTTCAGCCTGTAATAATTTCCTAATAGATGGCAGTGCTATTCGGCTGAGATTGGGTTTTCTTTCATTTATTCTTGGGTCTCATAATTGTCTTATCTCCAAGGCATTTTGGTTGTCAGTGAAGTGTGACGGATGCTCCAGCCTGAGAGCCACTAGCTGAGCGTTTTATAATATCCGAGAAAGATGCCTCATTCTTTTGCCCACTGTCCTCCTTTCCTCTTGAAGCTACCTCCTATTCAAGTGTGTTTAGGGAGTGGGGGACCCAATTCCCTGGTATTCTTCTGGCTGGTGGCTTTCAATATGCCCCCATGCTGTGCCAAAGATCTCTCCTCTGGTTGCACCTGCACAAACCCCAAAGGCAAACAATTTAAATCAAAATAAAAGTGTTTTCTGAATGTGTATCCAAATAACAGCAATTACAGCCTTTTCAGAGACGCACAACAGTCTGTCTAGACTCTAGAGGAGTGTTTCTGAACCTGTGGATCTCAATCCCTTTGGGGTGCGACTAAGACCATTCAAAACCACAGATATTTACATTGTAATTTATAACTTATATAATTATAGTTAAGAGATAGCAACAGAAATAATTTTATGTTTGGGGGTTTCCACAAGATTGTATTCAAGGATCACAATGTTAGGAAGGTTGGGAAGCATTGCTCTAGAGCATCAGATCTTGGTAGGAATTCATAACATTGCCTAGGTGAACAGGCAGTGTGAACTCCAGCCCACAGAAATGGGCCCCTGATTTGGAGAATCCTGGGTTCTAGCTGAAGGCAGAAGGTTCTCTTGGTTTTGTCCTGCTTTGGAAAGCTTAGTAGTGGGAAGTGATGGGTTATGTGTCCTCATCTGCCAGCCGCCTTGCCGATCAGTTTCTGTCACCTCTGCAACAGCCACGAGGCAAAATTCTCCCTGCTCATTTGACAGAGAAAAGAAGTTCTGTAAATGTTGTACTATTAATAATAACCTCTGTAGCCAATTTGGCTACCCACTCACTCACTGTTGACAACGTTTAAGACTTCAAATCGTACTCTGCCCCAGTGGTGAGGCAGAAGAACAGAAAGTCCCAGGCTAGCTTGAGCTGCAAACAAAACCAAGTCTCAAAAAATAAAACCCAAAGGAAGAGACTTAGGATCTTGATTTAAGATCTTGTGTCCTTCTCACAACATAGGAGACAGTATTGTCATCATTATTATTCTCATTCTTTTTTAAAAAAAGATTTATTTATTATGTAGATAGTACACAGAAGAAGGTACCAGATGTCATTATACATATAGATGGTTGTGAGCCACCATGTGGTTGCTGCAAACCAAACTCAGGTCCTCTGGAAGAACAGTCAGTGCTCTTAACCTCGGAGCCATCTCTCCAGCTCCCCTATTCTCATTCTTAAAATTTTGACAGTGCTGGACATGGGACCTTGGGCTCACACCTTAGCTCTGTGTGTGTGTGTGTGTGTGTGTGTGTGTGTGTGTGTAGAGGCCAGATGTTAATGTCAAGTATCTTCCTTAATTATTCTCTACCTTTTAGAGACAAGGTCTCTCATTAGGACCTGGGACTAGGTGGTCACACCAGACTGACTGGCCAATGAGTCAGGGATTCACCCTGTCTCTTCCTCCCAAAACTGGGACTACAGGAGCATGCCAACATGCCTGGCTTTTTATGTGGGTAGTGGGGCTTGAACTCCAGTCCTCATGTTAGCAAAGCAAGCACTCTGATAAGCTGTGTGGTAGTGTACTTTCTTGATGAGCCATCGCCTCAGCCAGCTCCCATCTTCTGGTTTTTAAAATTAAGAGTACAATGGTGCTGGAGAGATGGCTCAGTGGTTAAGAACACTTGCAGAGGACCCATACTTTATTCCCAGAACTCATATCAGGTAGCTCACAGATACCTATAACTCCAGTTTCAGAAGATCTGATGCCCTCTTTTGGCCTGCACAGACACCAGCACACATGGTACACATATGTACATACAGATACCCTACACACATATATACATAAATAAAATTAAACTATCAATGATAAGGTGCTAGAGATGCCTTAGAATTTAAGTATACTTGCTGCTCTTGCAAAAGACCTGGATTTGTTTCTCAGCATCCATACAACAGCTTATTACCATCTGTAATTCCAGTTACAGGGGGTGCAACACACTTTCCTTACCTTTACATGGGCATCTGGCATGCCCATGGTGCACATACATAAATTCCAGATAAAGCATTCATATATACAAAATAAAAATAAAATGTAAAAAGTGAAGATCCTAAATGGTAAGAGTGAAACTAACAGTGGAAGGAGAATGCAGGCTCCAGGGATTACCTCTCATCTAGTTAGAATCTTGGGTTAGCTCATCTAAGGTAAGGAGGGCCCACCTTCACCATGACAAACTATCATAATGGTCTTCTCAGTGGGAAGGGGTTTGCATTGTTCTAACATCACCTCAGTGGTGCTGCCTGTTAGTATTTCGCGTGTGAAAGGACTCGCCAGCACGCTGCCAAGGAAGCCATATTAGGTTTATTGAGGGGGAGTGAGGACGGGGAGAGAGGAGGGAGAGAGAGAAAGAGTGTAGGGGGCAGAGAGGAAGAGAAAAAGAGGAAGTCTCCCACGTGGTTGGAGATTTTAAAGGCAGGGGCGTGGCCACAGCAACATAACAATCTACCACTGCCCCAAGTGTAACTGAGAAACAAACCATTTGAAGACAGTGCTGTAATAACACTGTGGTTGGTGAGTGACAGAGAACATGCCATAGACAAATCAAAAAAGTATGAAGAAATGTTCTGGCTTGGGGTGAAGGAGGTAGGTAACTTCAGCAGAGAATGGGTAGAAGACTTAGGCAGATACACCCTGGTCTTCCTCTCCGGTTGTGGTACTTTGAATCAAAATCGTCCCTATAGGCCCATAGGGAGTGGTACTATTAGGAGAAATGGCTTTGTTGAAGTAGGTGTGGCCTTTTTGGAGGAAGTGTGTCACTGGGGAGAGCTTTAAGATTTCAGATGCTCAAGCCACGCCCAGTGCCAGCCGATCCAGATGTAGAACTCTCGGCTCCTTCTCCAGCACCATGTCTGCCTGCATGCTGCCATGCTTCCTGCCGTGATGGCAATAGACTAAACCTCTGAACTGTAAGCCAGCCCCAGTTCAATACTTTCCTTTATAAGTGTTTCTGTGGTCAAGGTGTCTCTTCACAGCAACAGAAACCCTGACTAAGACAGAGGTGATGCTAAGAAGACTAGATTGTGTGCCGAGGACAAAGGGTATCCACTCTAGTATGTTAATTAGGAGGGCAATAGTGACATCTTTGTCTTGGGAACCACCTTAGTTCACTTCTGTTCCTGTAAAAGAATATTCAGGACTGGATTATTTATAAAGCAAAGTTGAGTCTGGGGAGATTGCCAGGTGTAACCTCACAGGCAATTACAGCCCATCCCATGGCACCAAATGACACAAGGGGATGAAGTGCCTACTGCACAATGACAAGAACCTGAGTTTGATCCCCAGCACCCGTTAAAAGCCATGTGTGTGGCCGTGACATTTGTACTCCTAGAACTGGGAAGGAGACAGAAAGCTCCTATGGGATCATTTAATAGTCCATGTTCAATGAAAGTTCTTGTCTCAAAGAATGTGTTAACAAAGTAGACAGTAATAAAGGCACCTGACATATGGCCTACACACAAAACACAAACACACACACACACCTTTTGAAAAGGAAAGTTGTGTATGTTGCCTTTCCCTTACCATGACAAACTACCTGAAATAAAGAAGAGGTTTGTGCTCATGGCATTAGTTTGTTGTAGAACTTTGGGGCAGAACATCGTGGTGGGGAACATGTAGGTGGAACACATTACTTGTTTTGTGTTGGCCTGGAAGCAAAGAGGAAGGAGAGGGCTGGCGTCCCAATATGTTCATGAAAGGCACACCTCCAATGACCTTTCCCCCCGTAGGTCCCACCTATTAAATGTTCAAACTTTAGCAAAAGCTTATGTAGGCCCAATGTTTCGGAAGGCTGGAAAGTCCCAAAGCATAGAGTTGGCATCTGCTCTGCCTCTGCTGAGCACTGGTAACCAGAAGAACTGAGTCAAATTAGGCTCACCCTGTGATCTAATTATATCTTTATATCTTGGTGGAAAGGAGGCAGCTATATTTGTCTTTTAGGAAAGCAAAGAAGGAACACAGATGTTAACCTATTCAGAAGTTAGCCTGAGGACAGAGAGGTTCTAGAGGAATCTTCGGGGGTTTGGTTTGCTTGGTTTTGCTAAATTTGTTTGGTTAAGTCCCACTGTATGGTCCTGATTGTTCTCAAACTGACTATCCTCTGCTTTAGCTTCCTAAGTGTGCGATTACAGAAATAAGTAGAGAAGCTGAGTAGGCAGAGAGAACATTTTTCAAGGGCAAGGAAGGCAAGCAAGTTGCTGGAGGTGAATCTGGGAAATGATAGAAGGGAAGCAAGACCAGTGGACCAGGGCTTGGAAAGAGGCCTTGCTTTCTGAGCTGAAGGCCTTACTGTCTTCCAGTGCACAGAGGCAATGTGACAAGGACAAGAAAGACTGACAGCTGACCCATGGAAGCAGAGGACCCTCTAGCCTCTCTGCAAAGGAAAGCGTGAACTTCATGTCAGAAACTCCATCTCGGTTACTTCTCTTTCTAGCTTCCCAGCTACAGAAGGCACAGCAACCACGTAGAGGTTTATCGCATTGGCTTTATAGAAACAGTTGTCAGCCTTCAAAATGACAAATATTGAGGCTTCTGCTTATTAAGGTTTTCCCTGAATAAACTGTGGATTAAAAAAATAGGTTGGCCAGGCCTGGTGGCACAAGCCTGTAATTTCAGCCACTCAGGGAGCTGAGGCAAGAGAATTATAAGTTTAAAGTCTGCCTGGGAAATTTAATGAGACTCTGTGTCAAAAAATAAAAAGATACAAAGAGGGTTGGGCGCAGCCCAGTGGAAGAGTGTTTGCTTGGCACTCTAGGTTAAATCCCCAACATAGAAAAATAAGCAGGGTGACTCCAGTTCCACTTTTTCTCATGAAGTTTCTGGAACTTCTACCCCATCTAGCCTCCTTCCCACCCATCAAAATTCTTCAGAAGTCTTAAGACCTGGCAAGTGACAGTGCTTCCTGGTGCCACCATCTACTACATGATGCTCAGAGGTTGATGGGTCGTATCTCAAGTCAAGAAATGAGTCTGATGGTGGGATTTTTGTCATGGTCAAGCTGCTCAGTATCTTCAAGCCCAGTGACTTAGAAGCCTGTTCTTGTTGTGGTGTAACTTCACAGGCAATTACAGCCCATCCCATGTTACCAACTGACACAATGAAAGAACACGAGCAGGCCACTTGCCCTGCCTTGTCTCTTCTGCCTCACTGTTGCCGACCCCACCCACTAAAGTTAACTTTTACAAGGGGCCTTCATATAAGGTGGGCCACTGTCACTCACTGAGATTTTCCAGCAAACATTCCTGGTGAATAGGCTGAGGTCTCTGGAATAGAAACCCTGAGCTTTAGGTTGCTTGAGTGGAGATTTTAAATAAGCAATTTCTTGTATAGCTGCAGAGCTACACAAAATGTGATTTTCTTAATGCACATGTTCCCACAGAGGCTAATAGATGGCCATTACCCAGTTCTGGACATAGCCTATTACTCAGTTTGTTGCCAACAGCACTAGCAAAAGCCCCATTTGCAATGCTAGCAAACAGCTGGATTCATTATGTCCAGTTCCGTAAATAACCAGCCGGACTCTTGTTGGTACAGACTCCAAGCCTGCCAGCTAAGGGGCTGGTGTGGCCTCTGCACTCCCACTACTCAGAATCATCGCTTGCTGCTCATAGGGCAACATACAGTAGACTCATAGTTTCTGAGACAAAGGAGAAGACAAAGGGGAGTCAGGCCAGGTTTAGGTGGAGAGAGGCAGTGTGCTGCAGGGAACTTTCGGCTTAACTCATCTATACCTGCTGCCACCCATCACTTCAGGGCTGAGAACTAGGTCAGCAGATGCAGCCAGCCACATGCGCCGCTCCTCCCAAAGGAGCTGAAGCATCCACACACTAATCTGGAATCCCAGGGACTTGGAAAGAGGAGGCAACATGGCCACACCATCACTAGCTCTGTACAGGTGAAACCAAGTAGAAGATATTTGGTGACAGTTCCTCAGAGGAGTGAGAACGTTGGAAAAAGGAGCTTTCACTTCTTCTCAGGATTCCACAGGCTCTCAATGTAGCAGAAGGTGGCCCAACGGTTCATGGGTAGCTGTAGCTGGCATGTCTTTGTACTATTCCCTTGTTTCATTTAAGACAGGGTCTCACTATGCAGCCCTGACTGACCTAAAATTCACTATGCAGATCAAGTTGGCTTTTCAACTCAGAGATCTACCTGCCTCTGCCTCCTAAAAGCTAGAATTAAAGGCATGTGGTACCGTGCCTGGCTGTATTAGATAACTGTTTTGTTACTGTGGTAAAATATCTAAGGGCTTATTTTGCTGCCCAATTGTAGAGTCCATCATGGTGGGGGCATCTTGGTAACAGGAGTTTGAAGTGGCTGATCACACTGTGTCTGCAGACAGGAAGAGGGAGAAATGAACACTGGTGTTCAGCTCAATTTCTCCTTTTTATTCAGCCTAGCACCTCGGCCTATAGAATGGGACCATCCACATTTATGTGGGTCTTCCTGCCACAGTTAACCTGACCTAGATGACCCCTCACAGACTTTTGCAGATGTTTGTTCCCCTGGTAATTATTCTTTTAAAAAATATTTATTTATTTATTATGTATACAGTACAGTGTACAGAAGAGGGTACCAGATGTCATTATAGATGGCTGTGAGCCACCATGCAGTTGCTAGGAATTGAACTCAGGACCTCTGGAAGAGCAGCCAGTGCTCTTAACCTCTGAGCCACCTCTCCAGCCCCCTCCCCTGGTAATTCTGATCCCATCAAATTTACCTTTTTATTCTCCAGATGAGGGGGCACACATCTTTAATGTCAGCACTCTGGGGGCAGAGGCAGGGGATCTCTGTGAGTTCTAGGCTAGCCTGGATTGCATAGCCAGTTCCAGAATAGCCAGGACTACATAGTGAGACCTTGTCTCAAAAAAAAAGAAAATTATTCCCTTCTTGGCATTTTTACTTTAGGCCTTTCTGCCAAACTCCACATTTCTCAAAGGGACACAGAGATTCCCCACCCACCTGTACACAGCCTGGTGCCCTACCCATCTGCACACAGCCCCGTGCCTCATTTACCTACATATAGCCCCATGGCCTTTCATCTGTATATAGTCTGTGATGTTCAGTCTCCAATGACAACTTAACTAGACATAGAATTGGCATAGAAAATCACCTCTGGATGTATCTATAAAAGTGTTTAAAAAAAAAATGAACAGAGGGAAGAGCTACCCTGAGTGTGGGTAACACTGTTCCATGGGCTAGGATCTCAGATAAAATAAAAAGAGAAAGATAGCTGGACAGGAGTATTCACATCTCTGCTTCTTGATTGGACATGCTTATAGCATGGATTCTGATTGTATTGAGAGAGACTCAGAGCCAGATATGGGGAAAGGCTGAAATATCAGAGAGAGGAAACACCACAGTCAAATCTCACCCAGCTGTCTTCCAATTTCCTCAGCCTCGCTCCTGGCCGATTCTCCCTCTGCTGTTTTCCTGAGCTGCCTTAAATATCCTTCTTGCCAGCTGTATCCCATCCAGGTTAGGATTAAAGGCATGAGCTACTCTATTTGGTAGTCAGCCTTGAACTCACAGAAACACAGAAAGTTCTGTCTCTGGAGTTATGGGTATAGGTCACCACTCCAGGCTTTCACTGTGCTGGGATTAAAGGTGTGTGCCATTGAAGCCCAGCTGTTTGGCCTTGTACTCAAAGATCAAGAAATTCCTGAGCTATGTCTGCCTAGTGTTTGACTGTGTGTTGATCTCTTAATATTTGGGGTTTATGAAATATGTAACATATGAACACACATGCTCAACTGTGCTGGGTTCACTAGCTGCCATCCATGGTGTATCTAATGGTCAGTAGTTAAGCCATCCTGCCTTTGTTCTCACTATGGGACTTGCTTGGAGCTCACCATGGATACCTACCTACCTATCTTTACCTCCTGGGGGAGCTGACTCCTACCACACCTCCAAGGTGAAGCTGCCGGCTTTCCTGTTACATCATTATCTAGATCCTGTCTATGGGACAGTCAAGGTGATCCCCTTCCTGGAATAGGTGGAGGCTTTTTTTAGGAGCCAACTTTACTCACAACTTAGTACTGTTAATTAGATTCAATAATATATAAAAAGGCAACAATGTCCTTCATATTTTCCTTAGGAAGGGTTTCCTGAGAGTTCACTAGAGCCTGCCAAGGCTGGCCTTGTTTTCCTCAGAGCCCTGAGCTCTCTCTCTTACCTGGGCAGCTCGACTGTCTCATACCCAGATGTAAGCTCTCTTACTTACTTTCCTTAGCATTCCCCGTCTCAACATTTTAACCCTAACATTCTTTTTTTTTAATTTTATGTATATATGTGTCTGAGCATGGATGCATGATATAGAAAGCCAGAAGGGGTCACTGGATCCCTGCAACTTGAATTAGAGATGGTTGTGAATCAATATGTGTGCTGGGAACTGAATTCAGGTCCTCCAGAAGAGCAGCAAGTACTTTTAACAGCCGAGCCATCTCTCCAGCCCCCTCACATTCCTTTTAATTGTATTTATCATTTGTTGTTACCATAAGAGTATGTAGGTTTTCAGGCCTCCAGATAGGATGGGGAAAGATGACTATGAAAACCAGTTTTCTTCAAGGTTGTGATTCCTGAGAACAGAGAGCATGTCACTCTTAAGTACTGATGCCTACTGTCACGAATGGGCAGCCACTGAAATGAGAAGGAAGGAGAGATACAGGAAGGCAGAACAGGGTAAATGCTTGAGGACAAACAATGGAGAGAAGAGAGGGGGGGAAGCAGAGAAATAGGAAATTCAAATGAGAATGAGCTCTGTGGCTGTGTCCTGGTTGCTTGTGTGGTGAAGGACCTCTAAGAAACTGTAGCAGGGAGAAGCTTGTTCACAACAGAAGGAAAACAAATCCAAACAGCTGCTGCCTCAGAGTGCCAGCAAAAGGGTGGGTCATGAAGTGCCAAGCCTCAAGGGAGAATATTGATTCAAGCCATAGATTTCTATTTCCTAGCAGGATGGCAGCATGACTCACAACAGAGAACTGGCCCTGGTCCATTAGCCTCTCCAAGGGGCCTTGTGCTTAGCAGAGCAGGTCCATAATCATCGGGTAATCACAGGGACCAAGACACTAATGCTGTCAGACCATGAGCCCGGATCTCTGTAGACTCAATACAATTAGAGCTTGTGCTTGTCATGGAAGACTTCAGTAAATTTTCCCTGATGCCAAGTGGATGTGGAAACTTGAGAGAGATGTGGAGGACAGAAGGTAGCAAGCCAACACACAGCCTTCCCCAGGGTCTCGGGGAGTAAGAGAGAATGCTAGTGTTGTTGACTGTGGCTGAAGTGCAGACAGCTCAAGAGACCATGAGAAGAGGGTTCATTCGGAGAGTCTGAACAGAATCTGGTGCAGGGTCAGGCCAAGAACACAGTGGTTGGCATCATCTATACGGTGTCAGCCCTGCTTGCTCAGGCCAACCACAACGGGTCAGTTCCCAGTGGTTGGCATCTTCTGCGCAGGAACTGCTCTGCTCATTCAAGCCAACCACAACAGCTCAGTTCCCAGCCAATAAAAGTGTTCACGCTGTAGTGCCTGCTTTTGTCAGCCACAAAAATGTGCACCTGCATGTAACCACACAAAATCCAGAAGCAACCAACACTGCTCTTATGACCTTGGTCCTCCATCTCCCTAGGCGTGAAGAAGAGAAATCATCAGCCACTAACTATAATCTCCTATTTTTACCTTCACCCTCCTGAGAGGTAAGAGTTACTGCCTTCTCCACAGATAAGAAAAATGAGAGAGAGAGAGAGAGAGAGAGAGAGAGAGAGAGAGAGAGAGAGAGGAGAGCGAGCCCTGTCCCTTATCTAAGTTGCTTTGTGGTAGAGCTGATGGAGACACAACTCCAAGAACTGTGGCCCTCCAGCTACTCTAACCCAGAACTGAATGAGGATGGTCACACAGAGGTGGGACCACTTCCTATCACATCTGATCTGCAAAAGAGAAACCCTCCTGTTCATTTTTCTGTTAGCAAAAGCTTTTGTTTTGTTTATCACAGTGGCCCAGAATGACCCTATTATACATCAGGCTGCAAAGCACCAGTTGGCTCCCAGGTCTCCAGCAAACAGAGTTTTTATAAGGTCTTGCCATTTGCCAGCTTTCCCGGGAACCTTCCCTGGAGCAAGCATGCTGCCAGAACACCACGGCTGTTTCTGGGGAACATCAGCAGCTACAACCTTGGAATCTAACCTCCGGCTTATTAAAGCAACAAATTACCCACCGTGAGAACTGCAGAGTGCATTCAGATGGAAAATGGCATATTTTTTATGATGTGATTTAATTAGGAGCAATCTCCCCATCCGCTCTGTTGTCAGAGTGAGGCTGAAACAGAGATGAAATGAGCAGTTGGCCCCTGCCTCTGGCTCTTCCTGACTAATGCCTCCTCTTGGTGTAAGAATAAAGTGAAACTACTTTGGGGAACCAATTCGAGCTGGGGAAGAAGACAGACTAGGCCTGAATGATCTGCAGTTTTCAAAAGTCTTTGGCTGTGCTGAGCTGCTCCAGCACAGAAAGGGATGGGGCTTTGATACCTGTACCCTTCCTTCTACACCTTGCCCCTAGCTACCATCTTTTGCATTGTGGTGATGGAGAAAACAGAATGATTTTAAGGGTCCCTTTGATGGAAGTGTGTACATCGGAAGGATGTTTGCAAGGAAGAGCAGTGGGAGGCTGAACCCAGATGGACCGAGCTGTTCATGGGCTTAGGCACTTCTAAAATTGAGTTGGAAATGTGAGTTTTTAAAGTCTGATTTCCATTTTAGACTATTTGGTTTTAACATTTCCGTTGTATCCTATCACACTTTCAACATTCAAATAGATACTGTTCTAACATGTAGATAAATCTCATTTTATGTCACACACATGGGCCTACATTCTCAACCCCCAGATTTGAAAAGAAGCAGGTAAATGTCCCCCAGATGGCAACTGGTACCCTTTGTCTTGTCTCTGTCTCTGTGGTGTGTGTGTGTGTGTGTGTGTGTGTGTGTGTGTGTGTGTGTGTGTGTAGTCAGGGGATGACCTTGTTCCTCAGATGTCAACATCTCTTTTTTCTCCCTTTTGAGACAGAGCTAGGGATTTTCCTGTCTCTGCTCCCTCACAGTGGCATTACAAGTATGTACAACCACACTCTGCTTTACAAACAGCGAAAGTCATGTGTCAAATCTAGGTCCTCTTGTCTGTGTGTCAATAGTTTTACTGAATAAGCTACCTCGCAAGCTCCGGAATATTTTTATTTTTATATATTTCCTAGAATGATGGGGTTCAGCGTAAATGCTTGAATCTGTTATAAAAGTGTACATCAGTGCTGGATCAAAGTTCCGGGCATTTCATTTGGGAAAAATTCATGGGGAATGTGAGTTTTAAATTTGAAATTTTTTGACAGATTTGGGGCTTGCTTTATGCATATTTAAAATTTTCCCAAAGAAAATGAAAGAGTCACAAGTTCTTTCTATTAATTTATGAAACATAACAGTAGAAATGAGGTCCTTCAAAGGCAAGCATGTCAGAATCACCCTTTTATTTGGAATATGTGAGGATGGCATGTGATTAGGCCTCTGATCTAGAGCCAAGTTCACCAGATGCTAGCTCTGACTTTACCCTGGGTCCAAGGTCTATCCGGTGGGTCACAGACAACACTGTTTAAAAAAAGTACTCATACATATTTTGTGAGCCTGACAATCTGGATGCCAGAGTGAAATTCGTTCTTCTGTGGTTCAGTTTAACATCTGACATTAGATGATGCAGGTCTACTCCTGGATCTTCCATTGACCACCTAAGAGAAACCCTTCATTGTGTTCTTATGTAAACATACTTTCAATTATCTGTGCAATGCAAACTCAGGTAGGATAACAGCTTCTGTGAGGAGACAGTCTGGGACTCTAGTTCAATGGGAGAGTGCTTGCATACATGCACAAGCGAAACAGAGAGAGAGAGAGAGAGAGAGTGAGAGAGAGAGAGAGAGAGAGAGAGAGAGAGAGAGAGAGAGAGAGAGAGAGAGACTTCTGTCTAGGTGTACTGCATGCTGGTCAACTAGACATATGAGTTGACCTACCTTGTCACCCTCCAATGCCTCTGGGTGACCAGCCACTTGAGACTTCACTAAGATCAGCCTACTGACTCATTCAACTTTAATTTTGTTGCAGGTTTCATTGAAAGGATATATCAAGTCGTAGTGACATTTCAGAAATAAATATGTGAAAGACAAACCTTGTCACCAAAATCTGCTTTTGGTCCAAGTATCTCCTGTACTAATGATCTGCCTTGTGATCCAAGTCCCTTCCACTATTGACCTGCCTCTTGGTACCCCCTGCACTAATGACCTGCCTCCTGATCTGAGTTCCTCTTGCACTAATGACCTGCCTCCTGATCTGAGTTCCTCCTGCACTGATAACCTGCCTCCTGATCTGAGTACCTCCTGCACTGATGACCTGCCTCCTGATCTGAGTTCCTCCTGCACTATTGACCTGCCTCCTGATCTGAGTACCTCCTGCACTGATGACCTGCCTCCTGATCTGAGTACCTCCTGCACTGATGACCTGCCTCCTGATCTGAGTTCCTCCTGCACTGATGACCTGCCTCCTGATCTGAGTTCCTCCTGCACTGATGACCTGCCTCCTGATCTGAGTACCTCCTGCACTGATGACCTGCCTCCTGATCTGAGTACCCCCTGCACTATTGACCTGCCTCCTGATCTGAGTTCCTCCTGCACTATTGACCTGCCTCTTGGTCTGAGTTCCTCCTGCACTACTGACCTGCCTCTTGGTCTGAGTTCCTCCCGCACCAATGACTTGCCTTGATGTGAAAGACAGACTTTGTGCACTTGGAGAAAGAGCCTCCTGGTGGTTCCTGCTCATATGGAATGTTGTGTGTCATTTCCTGACAGGAAGTTCCCAATAAATGCTCTATATCATAAACAGCATTTTCTCTGCTGCTGGGCAATGCCTGAACTTTATCATTAATGGCGACTGTCCAGGCCTTTGGTGCAAGCCATTAGAGCCTTGGTGTGCAGGCAAGTCCTGATCTGAGCAAGGGCCCTGAAAGCCCATACCCATCAATTCTTCTGGAATGTTATTCTGACATTCCATCCAACTTGCTATATAACCTGCACATTATTTTGCAATGTCCTGGAACCTGTTAGCATTTGAAATGCATATATTATGAAACTTAATGTTCTTTTCATTATTTACATTTATGCATCTCTGTGTATATACCGTGTATGGTGTGTAACCATGGAGACCAGAGGAAAGTGTTGGATCCCCTGGAGCTAGAGTTACAACAGGTTGTGTGCTATCCAACGTGGGTGTTGGGAAGAAACTCAGTCCCCTAGAAAGGAGTTAAGAGCTCTTTAGCATTGAGTCATTTCTCCAGCCCTGAGCTGAGGTCAGACACTGGCCTTAAACAGGACATCGCAGTGACATTTGGTTGTTACCACTCTCATTGATGTTGTGAGCAATCTGATGTCTAGGATTTAGTCAACTGTTAGATTCCCCAGTATCGAGAACAGCACCTGGCATATGGTAGGCTCTTGACAAATGCTGTCAAAATTCAGTGAATCATTGGAGGGAAGGGAAAAAAGATGGTATCTAAAATAATACCTAAACTGCTGCTGTTGATATATTTAGACTCTCTCATTCAGATGAATTCAGTGTGTGCTATCAAAGGAGCTTACTGTTAGCCTGAAGGAACTAAAACTAGAAGGGCTTTTGGAGGCCCCCTCGGCCTGGGACTGGCAAACTGTAGTTAACATGTGTGTGAAGATGAAGCTGTATCTGAGCGCACCATACAAAGCTTTGTATTACAGCTCTGTGAAGGAGTAGAGGTGACCTCATGGGCTGTGTTATGGTCTACATATAAAATATCTCATATAGGCTTGTGTGTTTGGACTTGGTCTCCAGTTGGTAGCACTGTTTTGGGAGGTTGCAGAATGGTTAGGAGGCAGGAACTGGCAGGAGGAAACAGGCTGCTGGGGACCTAGACTCAAGGTTTGTGGCTTGGCCCCACCCCCTCCCCCACCTCGCTAGTTCCAGTTGCCCTTTCGCCCACCATCACAGCCACAGAGCTGATCCTGCCTCCATGCTTTCTCGACTGGGATGGGCCACATCCCCTGAATCATAATCTAGAATAAATATCTCTGAAGTTGTGTCAGATGGAGATAGTCTATCACAGTGATACTCAACACAACAACACAACCCATAGAACTATACTCTGAAAAGGCCACCTGGACCTAGAACCTTCTCCCTGGGGCATGAATGGGCATTGAGGACATAGATGGGAAATGACTTGCTCAGATTCAATACCATACTCAGGACTGCACCCTCGCTTTCTTCTGGCTCGTCTCTTTTTGACTATTCCTCCATGTCTCCCCAAGTCACAAGAATGCACTTTAAAGCCCTGGTGCTGAAGTGAAAGCTGAAGAGCCAATGGGTGCAGTCCCAGTTTCCCACTTATGTGACAGGACCTTGTTCTGAGTCCCAGTTGGTTTTCCTGAATTCAGATATTACTGAGCATGCTGGGAGAATTATGCCTTGCATGCTGAAAGGCCTTCCCATTAACCTCCAGAAGAAAGCTCGCCTTGAGGAGCAAAGATGGAGGTCCATGCCTGTGTCTATGAGAGATGCAGAGCAAAGGTGGATGGCACTAAGACACTGCGTCCTAAAGAGGAAGAGCCGTACTCAGGTAGAGCTGAATTGTTTGGTAGGACTTAGGTAGTTACCATGGCCATCACAGCACAGGAAGGGTTTTGGTCTTGTGCAAGGGCTTTCACACCACTACATGGAGATGTCTATTTTAGGGATAACAGAACCCACTACAGGCATCCAGGATGAACCATGGATAGAGAGTGGGTGATGGTGATACACAAGGACTATTTTATGCAAAATGTTCCTAGGATGTCCTAGAACCAGCAGGGACAAGGGTGGTACACTGGATGGTCCACATCAGCTAATGAAAGAAAGGCAGAAAAGTGACCAAGCTCGAGAGTTCAGAGGCCACTGGGCTAAGCTGAGACTATGTTCTCATGGCTCCTGGGCTGCTGTAGCAGGTGGCAGTTACAACTTCTGGGCTGGGGATGTGGCTCAATGGTAAAGTGTGTGCCTGGCATGTATGAGGGCCTATGTTCAACCCTGGGTACTACAAAACCAAAATGGGATAGGTGAGATGCCTTTGTGGGTAAAGGAGCTTGCTGCCAGGCCTGGCAACCTGAGTTGGATTATCAGGATCCATATGGTAGAAAAGTGTAATTTCTCATGTAGCTGGAAGTTTTTTTGTCCTGTCCAGGCCGCTCAGTGTGGATAAAGGTATCCCATCCACGGTCCTGCAGCTGCTTACAAAATACCTGCTCAAAAGCTTACGTTAATTACAAACTGAGCCTAAGGCTGAGGCTCATTACCAACTAGCTCTTATAACTTAACTCATTTCTATTAATCTACTGTATTGCCACGTGTTCCATGGCTTTACCCGTGTTCCATTACATCTTGCTTTCTGGGTGGCAGCCTGCGGCGTCTCTCCCTAACTCTGCTCTTCTTCATCTTTATCTCTGCTTGGATTTCCTGCCTGCCTTTAAGCTGCCTTGCCAGAGGCCAAAATAGTTTCTTTATTAACTAGTGTTATAGAGCCTATTCACAGTGTAAAGAAAGACATCCCACCTCACTTCCCCTTTTCTATCTAATCAAAAAGGTTTCAATTTTAACATAGTAAAATTACATATAACAAAACATTTATCAAGCAACAATTATAGTTACAATATCTAGTCTATTTGTATTTAGCAAAATTAAAGAAAATATCCTACCATCTGTCCTAATTTTGTGAGGCTAAAGTTTTATATCTAATTTATCTATCTAATTATAAGTATCTAGTCTTCAACTCCAAAGCCCACAGATGTATATAATATAACTTTCTAAGAGTTATGAATAATTATCATTCTGATTATAAGTTGTATTAGGGTTGAGGGTGAAACAATGGTTAGACTCAGGAATCCCTTTTGGAGAAGAAAAAAGGGGAATAGATAAAAACAGATGTAGGTAGATTATTATATCTACCTGTAAACAAATTCAGCCAACTATTACCTATAGACAGTTTGCACTGGTATGGATTCTTGTATAGTGATACAAGTTCAAATCCATACTTGTTCTATTGTGTACATGCTTCTACCTCTGATTAAAATATTTTTTGTACATTAATACATATTAAGAATATTGTTATCATTTCCATTATACAATTTCTACCTCTGCTTAATTATATTTTTCATAATGAATGTATGTAATTCTACCTGTTTAAGATATTTCGTATAGATACATATTAAGAATATTGTTATTTTGCACTCTCCATTTCTACCTCTGCTTAAGATGTTTTGTATGATTGTCATACTCAGTCATTGTCCCTATGCTGTGTGCCTGTTTACGGACTGTCTACCTTTATAAGCCTTAGACTTTATGTTATCTATGTTGATAAGAATTTCAGGTTATAGTCACCCATGTTTGTCACTGAATAGTAATGTTAATTAGGTTTTCTAGATGTCAGATGGATAGGCAATTTTCAAACACTTCATAGACCTAGAGAATATGGCATTTAAATGTTTTATTATTCAGAATTCATCTGACATGAGACATGATTGCTCCTGGCAGCACTATTTCTTTCCTGAAATGATATTAGGCATCAAAGAAACTCCACATGGAGCTTGTCTTCATTGGCAGATAGTGGCCTGTTAGGCAAAGAACTGTTGCCTGGGTTGCTGACAGTAATCATGCTGTCCTATCTGGATGAGAAGGACAAAAGGTAAGAGACTGCTGCATCCTGCCAGAACAAGATAAGATAGTTTCTCAAAATACCCTGCTTCTGAATATGTCTGTCAGATATTCTAGGCCAATAGCCAAAAAACTGGATGCCCTAATGTTGCAGAAAAACTGTGAGTGAGTATCCAGCCAGCCAGATGTCGCTGTCTTTTCTTACTAAACTTTGGAAGTTGCTTACTTGCACTTTCTGCTTACTCAAGTAATAGATTTCCCTTCTCTGGTCCTTGATGGCATTGAAGACTAGATAGTTACAGTTACAACCCTCTCATATCTTAGCTAAAACCATTTAGGTACTAGATTCATATTATTCAAAATAAGACAGCTTTGGAGTATTTTCTGTATTTTTGACACTTACCAATGTTCTGGACATTTAATACATGTTTCATGTTTGTTGTTCTTGTTGGTTGTAGTTTGACCTTGTTTATGTGATTGCCCTTTCCTGCTTCTGGACATTATCTGATAATTGTTTCTATTGTATACAGTTTTATATTTAGGTTTCTTATTTAGACAAAAGGGGGAGATGTAATGGAGAGCAGGTACTATCACCTTGCTCTAGAGGCGTGGCTTCTCGGCCATCGTAGATCTGGGAATCACCTATGGCCTTGGGACCCCAGTATTTGGGGCATGGCCGGAGGGCCAGTTTAATGTTGGGGTGCAGGTTGGCAGAAGCCTTGCTCCGGTTTCTCTCTCATGCTCTTGGATGAAGTACCTGACTGGCTGAGTGAAGCTGTGTAGACCAGCCTTTCTAGGAACTGCACAACTGTTTAATTTTTCTATCAGTGATTTTCCTTTCTGAACTACTTGATAAATAATATTCTTTATCAGTTGCCAGTAACTTGAATTCATATCCTCACCTGTTTCTGCCAGTTTTAATAAAGTACAATGAACACAAATGTGGGTTCTTCCCAAACATTTCCTCTGAGGCAAATGGTAAGACCTCTAAAACTCCACCAAAGAGTTTATTAATCCTAGTTCAACAAGGCAGGAATATATTCCAAGCTGATAAGCAATGTCTTTGCTGTCAGATACTTGCCTTGTAAATATATTCAGAGTGGCTGATGGGATTGGAAAAACCAACCTAGATGTGAGTAGGATCCAGAGAGTGGCTTCTGACCCATGAGGGGAAAACAAAGAAATCAACATCATGATTGGTATCTGGGACTCCTTCATAATGAGAAATACAGCATGGAGATGTGGAAGCAGCTTGTCTGAGAGATGCAGGACAAGTCACTCTGCCGGCCAGTGACTCTGGAGGAGTAAATGACAATGGAGGGAGAACCGCAGAGGGTCGAGTTGCATTCTGGGATAGATCATATCTGAGAATCCCTTCTCTGGCTTATATGAAGAGAGATATAATGACTTCTTGCTTCTTTGCTTCCCTTTGTATTTCTGAGACCATATCTCACTAAATAATTTAGCTTGGCCTTCAAGTTAGGATTGTCAAGCCTCTGCTTCCAAGTGCCAGGTGTGTACCACTATGCTCACAATTGTGACCTTGTTTAGAAGTGAATATCTTACCAAGAATGAAGCTGTATAATTATTCTTGTATTATTATTATTTAAAATACAAAAACAAATGCATTTTAGGTATGATTTAATTTCAATATCATCTATCGTCCAACAAGCTCACTTGAGGCAACCTGACGGGGAACTCACTTAGCTTAACTTTCTAATTACTCATGAGTGACTAAGTCTGGGACTCTGGAAGGTCAGATAGGAATCTGAGCAGATTGCTAAATAAGAAAAATGACTCTCCAAGCAGCTGCAATGTCTCATATTGGTCTACCAGCACGCCCGAGGCTAAGCTGAGAGGATCACCACTAGTCTGAAGGCAGCCTGGGCTACAGAGGCAGCTACAGGTTTTGAATTCTGTCAAATAGAAAATGTGAGCCCAGAGGACCTAATCTTAATGCTGTTAGATCATCACCTGGTGTGTCAGTTACTCTCCTGCTGCCCAGGCCAAAACACCACAAGAAACTTAGAGCAGAAAAGGGTTGTCCTGGCTTATAGCTCCAGAGAGATATGAGTTCATCATGGCAGGGAAAGCATGGCAGGAACAGGAAGTTGGCTGATCACATTTTCATCTATACACAAAAGGCAGAGACAGTGAGAACAGAAGGTGGACCAGGCTATAAAAACCTCAAGACCTTCTAGGAATTCCTCAAAGCTGGGTCCTAAAGGCTCTGTAGTGTCCTACATATTCAAATTCGTGAGCCTGTGGATGCTACTACCCTCTCAACCCCACAGTGATCTGTGTGCTTTGCAGGCCTATGCCTGCCCATTCGCTTTCTGGTTTATCTTCCCCTTTGCTCTGTCTCTGTTCTTCTGCATAGTAATGAGTTAGGTGCGTCTTTGCCTGTTTAACTGTCTGAGAGGCCTACTTCATGAATGTATAGCACTTCCTCTTCCCCCATGAGCTTCCAGTTTCAGAAGAATCCACTCTATGGGCCGGAATGGATTGTGCTTGTCTGGCTTTCATTTCTTAGTTGGCAGATTTGAGTCTTTTTGTTTAAAAAAATAAAAAGGAGTCAGGAGTGGTGCCGGGCACCTTTAATCCCAGAACTTGGCAGGCAGAGACATGTAGGTCTCTGAGGCCAGGACGATATAGAGAATTCCAGCGCAGTCAGGGCTACACAGAGAAACCTTGTCACAAATAACTAAACAGAAAGAAGGGACAGTGAGATGTCTTAGCAGTTAGAGTAACTTGGTGACAAATCCAAACTGAGCCTGGCCCCTGGAACCCACACAGTAGAAGAGAACTGATTCTATAGTCCTGTAAGCTGTCCTCTGACCTCCACATGTCCACTGTACACACACACACACACACACACACACATGTACATACACACACACACATGCACATACATACATATACACACACATACACATATACACACACACACACGCATACACACACATACATACACACACACATACACACACGCACACATACACACACACATCACATACACACACATCACATACACACATACACACACGCACAAACACACATACACACACGCACACACATATACATGTACACACACACATACACACACATCACATACACACATACATACACACACATACATACACACACGCACACATCACATACACACACGCACACACATACATACACACATATCACATACACGCACACACATACATATACACACACATACATACACACATACATACACACACACACACACAAATATAACTTAAAATTTTAGAAAAATGAAGCAAAAAAAGTTCTTTCCTGGTCTCCTTTTGAGTTGTTGGACACTTTTCTGGCCCTAGGGTTGCTCTGGTCACTCCATCCATTACAGAAGAGATTGTAGCTACAGTATTTAAGCAATGTACTGCCCTTGTGAGGGGGTCCCACAATGTGTTTTCTAATAGCTGGCTGCTCCAAAACACTGCCACATGTCGGCCAGGAAGCCATCTTGTGCTTTGAGTTAATCTGATTTTATTCTAGGATTTATCAAGGAAGAGTAAGGCAAGAGATGATGGCAACTGTAACAAGCTCCAGGCCTCTTGGATCCCACCCAAAGTACTTGCCAAGGAGATTGATTTTCCCTCCAGCCAGCATCTCGTTTGTCATTGCTGCCTCAGAGGATGCTCTATCATACCAGAACTGACTCTGCCTCTCGATCATACAGCCCACAAGTCGGTATGTAGAATAAAAACTTAAGAAAACATTCCTACATCATGGGCTCAATCCTCCTCATGACCTTGGCTTCACATCAGGACCTGAGGCGAATCCAAATCAAAAGAGATAAAGGAAGGGAAAGAGCATGTGTGTTTGTGTGTGCATGTCACGAGAAGAGGAATTCAATAAGGAGGCCATGGGCCACCTATCTAAGTTCTCAACCTTGAGCAATGTTTTAGACCCATGTCCCTGTCATTTCAAGGCCAGCTTCAGAGGCTAGTATGTTCATTGTGAATGCAAAATGCCAAGGATTGGGCCTACACGCTGATTTGGACAAGAGCCCAACAATTGGGGGTGAGCAGAAAGCAGATACAGACATAGCAGTACTTCTGCCAAACCACTTTCTAAATGAAGCCCAGCTGGGCCCCAGGCCCTCCTATCCCGAAGGTGGGCTTGAGCTGGATGGTGGCTGGAGAGGGCTCTCCCCCACTTCTAAAGGGTTTCCTGAGTTCTGGCTCCAGCTGCCTCCCAGATGAGTTCTTGTTCTCTGCCCTGTATCTTTTGGTTGTTCCTTTCTATCCATGCCTGGGCTTCATCCCCCTTTTCTTTCCATAAAATAACCATTTGCACATAGAGACAAGGGGGTTTCTATGCAGCAGCATGAACTATTGAAAATGGAGTGATAGGACATTCCTCTGTCTTTTGGCTACCCACTTCCCTGCTGTCACCCCCTCTCCACTGTGTCCTGCTAGGTAAGGGCATGCGCACTACTCATCAGAAGCATGAGGACCCATCTCTAGGGCTGTTAAACCAGTCTGTGCCTGGGGACTGTGGACAGAAAGTCATGCTGTGCTCCCTCTCTTCCTTTAAGGAAGTCTTTTAGGAGATGCAAATAAAAAGAAAGATGAGATGTGTTGCACCCTCCCCACCCCACCAACAATTCAACTGTTGGTGAGGACATAGTTGATCATCAGAGAGCTGCCTAACTGATGGAGAAAATGGTCTACTGTAGTGGGATTCAGGCATTACTTACGGAAGTCCACATGCGTAGCTCCTGAGTCCTTTAATGGCTAAGCAGAGAGCTACGGCATGACTTGGCAGTTAATTCCAGGTATAGACATGCAAGAAATGGAAACATGTACACACAGATACACTTACCTCTGAAAGTATATAGCGGCATTGTCCACAACAACCCAAAGAGGGAACAATCCAACCAGTGGATGACTAAGTGTGTTTCGGATCACTACAATTCCAACTAGCCACACCAAGAGTGAAGCATGGATGCAGGCTCTAACTTGGGAGATCCTTGAAACATCACCGCCAAGTGGAAGAAGCCTTTCATGAGACAGAGGCCACATCATTCTATTCATACTAATGCAGAACAAGAAAACCCAGCTGGTCAGTGATTGCTTAGGGTGTCTGGGAGGGGGTGAGGAGGTAACTAGAGGACATATGGGTTCTTTCTTCTTAATGTGTGTGCATGCATGTTTACATATGTGTATGTAAGGGTGCATACATGACACAGTACATGGGAACTGTGGGCAGTTAGTTCTCTGCTTCCATTGTAGGATCTGAGCATTTGCCTGTCTATCCTGCAGGCCATCCTACCAGCCCTAAGGGTGCTTTCTGAAGTGACAAACGGAAAATTGTCTGTGCTAATGTTTGCACAATGTGGGAATATTCTTTTAAAAACATACAAACAGTGGTTATATGGCTTTTTGTTTGTTTACTTTTAGACAGGCTCTTGTTATGTAGCTCTGGCTGGCCTAGAATTTTCTATGTAGTCCAGAATGACCCTAGCCTCCTGAGTAATGGGCACAGGTATACACTACAATTAGTTTGGCTGTATACTCAACCCTGCCCCACTGACAGGATTTCTCTGTGCCACAGGCCTGGCTGTCCTGGAACTCACCCTGTAGACCAGGCTAGCCTCAAACTAACAGAGATCTATCTGCCTCTGTTTCTCATCACCACTGGGCCTGCATACTTCTAATGACTTGCTGATAAAATGATTTGACAGTGCTGAGGACTGAACCCAGGACCTTATGTGTTAGGAAAGCATGAGTTCTATTCCAGCCTGGTACACTCTTTAAATGGGTGAGTTGGAATTATATGGTATGGAAATTGTTTTTCTAAAAAGAAGAGATGCATATTAATACTGTAACTAAGCCCAGCACACAGAGAAGTTCATGGCCCTGAGAGGAAACAGCTGGAACATCAAAGTGAGCTATTACAGAGATTAATGAAGGTCTATTCATAAAGATGTGGGCAGGCTATAGGAGCCCAACCAGAGATGAGGGAGAGAAGCTACTGGCCGCGGCAGCCCAGCAGAAGCATGTACAGTGCACAACCTCCCTCTGTGGCAGACCCCACCCAAAGCTGGAAGACATGGAGTCAGCCTTGGGGGGACATGGGACAATTATGTCCTTTGTGGCCAATGTAGCTTTTGTTTTGTCCCCTCCTGCCAATCCCACTACAAGGTAAGGCTGGGGCACTATATGGTCTAATCCGGAACTTCTTGATTATACCCAGGTGTGCTGGCTCACACATGTAATCCTAGCGTTTGGAAGGCTGAAGCAGGAGGGTTGCTGTGAGTATAAGGCCAGCCTGAGCTAGAGAGTCAAACAACACAAATGAAACTGCTTATTACAAAGCTTGAATATTTTCCTGGAGCAAAATACTTGTAGGCTATTGCACATGCCCCAGGCTTTCTCCTGGGGAGGCTGGGAAGAGAACGCAAGGACTACAGAATGTTCCCCAGCTGCTCAGAGAGTGGGGGTGGACATTGGGACAGACTAGGCAGGGACTTTGGCCCTGCAGGGCTGACAGAGAAAAGCCCACATCAGGAGGAGGCAAATGCTCCACTTCCTGTCTGAGTAACCTTTGCTTCTCCAGGGTTACAGGGTCATTCCTCCTGGAAGCTTGGTCTCCTTCCTCTGCAGCCTTTTTAAAAGATCCATACTTGCATGTAGGTCAGTCTGGATGGAACGGCTGCCTGCTGTGGACTGAACTGTGTGCCCTGTACCTATTCCACACTGACATCCTAACTTGCAGTACAACACCTTAGAATTCCTGCATCTGTCGGCAGTCTTCAAAACAGCAACTGAGGTAAAATGAGGCTACTGTCCTAGTCCTGTATCCTCATAAAGCAAGCTCAGGGCACATACACACACAGAGGGATGACCGTGGAAAGATGAACATGGGCAATCACAAGACAAACTGAGAGGAAGGCCCAGGATGGACACCTAAGACTGCTGTGGAAGGTTCTGGCTGCTCAACCTGCCCAACCTGCACCCTGTTACGGCAGCCCAGAAAACCAATGCACTACCACCCCTGCTGAGGTTTAGAACCAAGCAGTGTCTCCTACCTTTACAGCAGCAGGCTGGTTCTGCATGCATCCCTCCCTCCCGGCTGACTGAAAAGTGTCAGCTATAGTTGGGAGGCCTCTTCCAGAAAGGTGAAGACCCTGCATACAGGCCCACGGACTCTAGGGAGGTGTCTAACCTGCCCTTTATCACTGTTCCACTTTCCTGCTGTGTCCCATTTGGGACTGGGGCCTTTGCAATGTCCCCGTCTGGACAAAGTCCCCAAAGCTCTTTGACATCTCACCCTCACCCCTCAAGACAACACAGGCTCTCTTCCCAGTGCTCCTTAGGCAACAGAGAAGTAGTTAAGTCTTGGAAATGTGATGTCTGCAATAAGAGCAGCATCCCATCTCAGCATACATGCTGCTTTGCTTTGATGCAGTTCAGACAGATGTCTAAGGCAGTGCAGCTGGGTTCTCCTACCTATGGAGCTGGAAATAGGTTGGTGTTCCCTGTGCATTTGAGACCCTGCAAGCACAGATGACTGCTGACCCTGGGAGTCAAGTCAGGAAGCCAGATTTACAAACTGCTGCTGGGAGAAAGATGCATAGGTGTGACACCCATCTCCCCACCTGCTGTGGCTGGAGGTTGTCATGGAAACAAAATGCTCCATTTCCTGAGTACAGGTAGCCACATTATGGGACCTGTGTTCAGACTCATGAATAGTGTCTCCCTAAGAAGCCAGAATTAGTTTGGTGCAGGTTTTAATGGCTTTCTAAGGCAGCAAGACCAGGCCAGTACACCCCTGCTGGACTTCTTGTGAAAAATGTCTGCCAGAAATAAGGCTTCCTGCTGAACCTGTTTTGTTTGAAAACCAATTAATCTCTGTCCAGAAAACAGAAATCAGTAAAGCAAACAAAAAATAGTGCAAAACAAAGAACATCTGTTTGGCATTAAGTGGGTGTGTAGGTGTGTGTGTAGGTGTATGGATGGGGTCTTATACGGTCCAGGCTGGCCTTGAACTCATGATTCCCCCTCTCAAGTGCTAGGATTACAGCTCTGTGCCACCACATTCATACTGAGAAACTGAGTGGCACAGAGCTGTAATCCTAGCACAGCTAGGATTCCCTTCCTATCAGCCTTTATCCTGTTTAATGCACACTGAGACACAGACACACCCCCCCCATGCAGGAATGACCTTTGGAAAGTTTTTCTTGAACTGATTGGAGGTAGAGGAGACCTATCAATTTCCACCTGTGTTCAGAGAATGAGCACTGTCTTCATGCTCACACAAGATCCACACAAACTAGAACTCAGTGCTGTTTCAGTGATGTCAGCTTTTTTTGGTATATTTGGGAAACTCTTCTTACAGGAGGGCAATGTAATGGTGGGCAGGGCACAAATGTTCCCAGCTACCAGAAAACTCAGGTGAACATCAGGAAAGGTGGAGAACTGTATGACTGGAGGATTGTAGCGTGGTCACGGAGATCTCAAAGAAGCCTTGGGACTGCTCAGAATTCAGCAGAGGTTCTAGATCAGAGCTAAGTTCCTCATTCTAATGCATCTGCTTCTGCCATTTACCAACTCCAGAAATCAAATACACACTCGCATGTAGGTGTGTGTGACAGGGTCTTGTCCTAGGCACTGGCTGGCTTAGAACTAGCTATGTAAACAAGACTGTTCTCAAAACTGTCCATCCTCTTGTCTCGGCCTCCTAAGTACTGTCATTACAGGCATGTGCCATCACACCAGCTAATATTTTACGTGTCGGTAAATATTTTAAGATTGTGTGTGTGAATGTATTCCACATGGGGACAGGGGAATGTATTCCAGACGCCAGGGGAGGGCATCGGACCCCTGGGCTAGAGTTGTAGAAGCTACAACTGATGTGAGTGCTGATAAGTGCTCTTAACACCAAGCCATCCCTTCAGAACTGAATAATAGTTTCCTTCAACTCCCAATTGCTTCTTTCCCTCTAGCTTATGCTGACTGCCTGTCTCCTCCACTGCCATGTGTTGCAGGGTATTTGGGCCCACGGTGACATCCCAAGACTGAAAATAATAAAGTTAACCTTGAATTAACCAACCGACCGGAATTATCCATAGAGAAGCCACAAATTCGGAGAAGATACACAGGAAGGAGTAGGGAGGGACTTTGAAGTCTCTTGTGTGGTTGCTCCTCTGCTTCTTTCCTTTGATCTATCAGATGCTCACTCCAGTATCTGAGTCTTCACTGTTAACAGAACAGCCATGAGCTAAGTGGGAGAGAGGGAAGAGGAGGAGGTGGTGGAGGGCAGGCCAGGCTTGAGGACCCAGCAGGAGCTCCAGGTCACACTTGGTCCCACTGCCATCTAGTGTTCAAAACACATAACACTTGCAAGTCTCCTCACCCTTGCAATTTGCAGTGAGACATGCTCTCTAAATCTTTCACATAAAAAGTATGAATGTGGTGGCACAGAGCTGTAATCCTAGCACTTGAGAGGGGGAATCATGAGTTCAAGGCCAGCCTGGGCCGTATAAGACCCCGTCCACACACCTACACACCCACACACCTACACACACACTTAATGCCAAACAGATGTTCAGTTTTGTTTTGCACTATTTTTTGTTTGCTTTACTGATTTCTGTTGTTCTGAGACAAAATTATCTCACTATGTAGACCAGGCTACCCACACAATCAGGACCCTCTTGCCTTAATCACAGTTCCTGGTTTGTTTTACTTTTTTGTTTTTATTAAGCATGGATTACTCTTGAAAAAGACTAACAGCAATACATAACTTTTCAGAAGAAGTCTTACAGAAGTCAGAATAATTGCCTTGGAGAAAACTAGGCTCATGGAGAAGGCAGCTATTTTTAGACACAGGGTTAGTGAGAGAACGAGAAGGATCTCAGCAGAGCTTGAGAAACCGGACAAGGACTAGGAGGCTCAGGGCACCTCCATGCAGCACTGCTGACTAGAAAAGCCAGTCAGACAGAGCACAGCATTTCCAAGGCATTGGAGGTCCTTAAAGCCACTTCTCGGTGACAACCCAGACACATGTACCTGTACTAGCTCCTATGGACTTATTGACTAAGTTTTCTTTTAAACACACAGAAAAACTGCTGAAGTAACTACCCTTTTTATAATCCCCATGAGATGATGCCTGCCACCCTCCCCTATCCTTACAATTCAGTGTACACTGGGGATGTCCACAGTGAAGCTCCTGGACTTGGCAGTGTAAAAATGCTCTGGTATTTGCAGTCAGGCACCCATCACGGAACATTGCCCCACTGCAGGCCTTCACATAAAGTGAAGGGACTATGCAAAATTGCACTGCAACCACCCTCTGCCACACTCTCTATGCAGAGCACCTGATCTCCAGTGTCGGCCTTTACTTAGTGTCCCTTAGTGTCCTGGCAGGGGAAGAACAGAGGGTTGGTGTACCCTCCACTGGAAAGCACTCTCCTTGGTCTCCCTGGCAATGTCTAGCGACCAGGAGAAGAGTGGTAGGAAATGTAGGTTTTCACGGGGTATTATGTCACCAATTAAAGTTGGGTTCTGATGAAGGGCAGACAGCATCTTTTACTTTCACCCTTGGCTCTTCTCTAAGGACAGGGCAGATCATTTCCTACTCATGGCGCTAAGTAGATCTGGGGCTGCAGCTCAGTGAAGGGTGCTTATTGCAAGACCTTGGGTTTGATCTCAGCGCTAGAGAAAAAGCAAAAGCCAACCCAACATAAACCCCAGAAATAACTGTGAGGACTTGCACACAGTGTGTCAGGCACTATGCAATCCCAGTACCAGGAGACTCAGACAAGTGAGCATCCCCAGCTTTCAGGCTGACTTTGAGCAAGGACCAAGAAGTGACCTATAGGAAGGTGTCTGTGGACAGATGAGCTGTGAGCCCAGTAAATCTCACCCTGCATGGCCCTGCTGGGGAGAGGAAGAGTACAGTGAGGACAACCGGGCCAGGATGTCATTCTCTGGTTGGCCCTGCTCAGCCAGGAAAGCAGATGGGTAGCTCCAGAACCAGTCAGACATCAGCAGACAGACTCTTGTCACATTAGCTAAAGTCATGATACCTAAATGGTCACAGCCAAATGCAGATGCCCAAGACTGACAACCACAATGGCCTGGTTAGGGAACCCTTAACTTGGGTTAGCAGGCTAGCAGGAAGTTTACCCCAGAAGTGAGAGGACAACCAAGTTTAGCTGCCCACCAGCACAGGTTCAGATCTTTACAGAACAGAGCTGCTGTGGCATTCAAAGCCTAGTCCTAAATCCTCAGTACAGGGTCCACTACTGATGGCCACCATCTGCCTGTGACTGAGCTCTGTCTTCTTACATGACCCCAAGTCCCAGGGGAAAGACAGCAGTGTGGCCAGAGGCACTTACATAAAACACGAATCACAGGCATCTAGGAAAGGGGTGGGTGGGGCAGGAAGGCTAGAGGCCTCGGACCCTGGGGGATGTACCTTAAAAAGCAAGGCTTCCAAATATTCCTTCTGGAGCTCCCAGCACCTCAGAGCCACCTACAGCTCACCCATCAAGGCTCTTCAAATGGTTGTAAAGAACTTATCAGACCTGCTCTTTTCTCAAGCTTTTTGCTATCTTGAGACCCAATGTAAACTTGAGCTGTCTGAAGACAGATCCCAGGCAGACCTAGCAGAAGGCAGTCAGCAAATACGGGCATCGCCTGCCTCTTCCTTACACTCAGCAGACTGTCTCCTTACTTCACAAGGGGTGCAATCATAGATCAAAGCTTCTGGAACTCGCTGGTCCCCTGAGGTATGAGTCACCAGGGACACGTACCCCCCTATCTTGCCTGGATCATCTGCACTCAATTTCAAGCCCTTTGGAAGCTGGCAGAGGGCTGACTCTCCGCTGCGGGCACTGTTATTAGCTTGCTCTTATTCTAACCCTGCACAGGGTGCAGCCAGCTGTGAGCAGCAGTCACTATTCAAAGCCTTTTCCTCAAAAAGAAAAGTGCCAAAGTAGTTGTGACCCCTGTGCAGACTCTAAAAGTCTCACTTTCTGGATAAGCCCCTGCCTTCCTGGGCCTGGGATCACTCCAGACTCTGTGGGCTGCAAATGAGCTACCCTAAGAACTCCCAGTTAGACACTGAGACAGGAGAGGAGTCTCTAATCAGGAAGCTGAGGCAGGAGGATCACAGATTTGAGGATGCCTTGGGCAAGAGCGAGGATGACGTATCTTAAAAGTATAATAACATGAGCAAGGGAAAGACTGACATGGTAGGTTAGTGTACATGGTAACAGCTGCTGTCTGAGGGCCACTCCTCCCTACTGGGATGTCACCACTTACAGGAACCACACCAGCTCTCTGCCATCCACGCACTCTTGGGCAGTTACAACAATCCACCCTGTGAGCTGCAGACAGTTCACAAGGAAGTCTGTGCAAACAGACCTGAGGAACCATGGTCCTTTTATTTCATGGTTTTCAATAAAACAACAAACTCATTTCCTTTCTCAGACTAAATGATGAATTTGGCAAACAGTGGCACACAGATGCTAACACCACAGGGCAGATCTGTGCATCCAGGAAGTTTTTGCTTGTTTTTTATCTATCATTTACATATCCTGAAATTTAGAATTCAATCTGGGACAACTGGTTTTAGTTATCATGCTGAGAAGTCAAAATGCCTACTTAGCATAAAAGCTGCCCCAAATTATATCACTTAAAAAAAAAAATCAATCTGTGTGTGATGGGGTGCCATGGCAGCCGGGGGGTGGGGGGGTGGGGGTGGTGGTGTCAGAGGACAACGGTCAGGGGCTGTCTGAGTTCTGGGAGTACAACTTAAGTCCTCGGGCTTGGTGGCAAGTGCCTTGATCTGCCAAGCCATTCTTGTTTTAAGAAACGTAACTGTGCACAAGAACGAGAAGACATGCGGCTTGTCTCTGGGGACGGGAAATCACTGACTGAGAAGAGAGATCTGAAGAAACCTGGCAGCATACACTGGAAGTAGAAATACTAATCTGAATTCAGTTTCTAATATGAATCAGAAGTAAATTTCAATGTTTGTATGTGCTCACATATGCACCCACACTCGGGCAAACATTCCCAGGCTCTGATGGGGCTGGCAAGGAGGGTCAGCTGTCTAACCCAGGACTCAGCCGCAGAGCTGCTAGGTCTATAATCCCCACTGGAGAGGCAGAGGCAGGAGGACTCTAAGTTGAGGCAGGCCGGCCTAGGCGACATGCCAAGGCCAATGCTGCCCTACATTTCATAGCAAGATCCTATTTCAAAAAAATCAAAGGCTGGGGACTTGCATGCAATGGCCTACGTTTGGTTCCCAAGCACTGCAAATCAATCAATCAAAAACACAAGATAAACAAACCTCTCAACCTTAATGACAACAAACAGCCAAATGTGTTAGTGTCACATGGGAGGTGAGAAAGATTAAGACTTCAAGGTCTAGGTCTCCCCTGAGCACCCTGACACACATTACTGTCCTCACCACAAATGAGGCTTGAAATAGAGAAACCTGAATATCCTGTCAGGAAATACAATAATCTCTAGTCCTCCCTAAGTAGAAGGGGGACAAGTGAGAAAAATCCAGCTTAAAGGTGATCCTACTGGTCATATCTGAGACCAGGGTAGTTCTTAAAAATATGATGGCAAGATTGTAACCCAGTCAATGAAAAATGAAGCACATGTCTACAAATTAAAAATAAAGTGAGGCCGAGCACGGTGGCTCACGCCTGTGTGAGGGCAGGGAGATTGTCATGAGTCTCAGACCAGTCTGGGGTCTACTTTAAAAAAAGAAAAAAAACAGCAGAAGTTAATTTTTCACTTTACAGTGAAGTCTGCCAAATCCTGTCTTAAGACACGTGGCTAGTTGGGTCAGCAGTGGTGTTCCTGCCACAGGTGCCACTTAATCCAACCTAAGAAACTCCTGAGGGAGACCTTGACCTCAGAGCAGCAAGGTCAATTCATCCCCTAAGAAACATGGTTTAAAGGGCACAGCAGGTGAAGGGAGCCTGCAGTCCTGCCTGCCTGCCTCCCCTCGCTGTCTAGAACGAGGCTGGTACAAATGGTAAGGAAGGTTCTAGTGGAGTCAGGATCTGCTGGCAGCAATAACAGTTTGCTCCCTCAAGGCCGTGCTGAGATCCCAAAGAACAAGACTCTCACTCACAGGAACAAAGTGAAGAGGCCACACACCTGTGAGGTTGGCAGCTGCAAGTTGTCTGTGATGGTTCTTTGTTTGCAAAGGTGTTTATAAACTTGTTTGGAACAAGGTTAAAATAATGTTTTTAGTGTTCAATGATTTCCTTTGCACTTTCACCAGCTACAAGACTCAAAAAACCAGCTAAAAGCAACATGAGAGTGGTGCTGAGGATGGACACCAACAGACGGTCCTAAACTGTGTTTCTTGAACTGTAGAAATAAATGCTGCTTTATATAACTTGACTGTAAATGTGTCAGCTATTAAAACACCACGAGGAATTTCAAAAGATCAATGATGAAGGCACTCTTCTAAGTTTGTGTGTGTGTGTGTGTGTGTGTGTGTGTGTGTGTGTGTGCATGCATGCAGAGTTTGGCTGCAAAAACAGGGTCCACAAGACCTGCTAAGCCAGAGACAACAGCAGTAAGAGTTTCCAACTCTTAACCACCAATGCCTTAAAAAATGGATAGGCAATTCAGAAAGTTAAAATTGTAATTGGAGAACTTACAGCTTACACATTTGACAAGTACAAACTTCATTTCTGAATATGAGTCCTTGCAGATTGCTCCTGTGGTCACCAACACTAGCGACAGTGCACTTTCCAGGGACACAGGGCTGCAGTCTGTCTGGAGCTGGCTACTGGGGAAGTGATGAGAATCAGGTTCACAGGGTCCATCCACGCTTCACACTCATTTTTCCCCAGTGACGAAGAGGTGCACGTTCTTTGGAGAGCGCAGCATCTGTGCTGCCCGCTCGACACCAACCACAGCAGCCAGCCTCTGGGCATCGTACTTGGAATAGAGCACAGTGCAGGTCCATGTGGCCTCCTCTCCTCTACGGGTGGCTTTCAGCATATTACAGATTTCACTGTAGAAGTGAGGATATGTTGGCAATTCATAAAATATCAGGTTCCTGATGCCTTTTATTGTGTACCTGTGAGAGAGGAGGGGGCATGAAGAAGTCAGTGGAGCTGTGCTACCAATGGCTTCACAGGGACACGGCTAACTATGTCACGAGATGCCTGAGGTGAAAAATAAAAGCATTAACTTCAAACAGAAAGCTACCCTAGAGCCAGAGAGCATTTCTGTGAAAACAAAACTGAATTCCTAATGCTGAATTTAAGATAATGGTAACAAAAATTTATATTCCTTACATATATAATTTTGGCATAGTGCTTCACTATGTAGCCCCCCATCTCCCCCCCCCCCACATATACATACATAGTCTGTCTCTGTAGCTCCAGCTCCCCTGCAACTTACTCTGTAGACCAGACTGGCTTTGAACTCATAGAGAGTTACCTCTACCTCTGCCTACCTCTACCTCCCAAGTCTAGGATTAAAGGCATGTGCCATCACTGACTGCCCTGCCACTATGTAGCTCTTACTGACCTGAAACTTGCTAGGATATCAGGCTGACCTCAAACTCACAGTGAACCACCTGCCTCTGCCTCCTCCTGAATGCAGAGATAAAAGACTAAACCTTGACACCTGACTCAATTTTTAAATATTTATTACTTATTTTTATGGGACAAAATTTCACTGGGTAGCACTGGATGGCCTGGAATGTGGTATAGGCAATGGTGTAATTTTACTCTCATTCTCATTCTCTGTGTGTGTGTGTACTAGAGCATATGTATAGAGGTCAGAGGACAATTTATGGGAGTCAGTTCTCTGTTTTTGTCACATGGAACCTTTACTGGCTGGGCCATCTTACCAGCCCCACTTTTCTTTAGAGACAAGGTCTTACTATGTAGCCCAAGTTCTGGTCTCAAATTCATTATGAAACCAAGAACTCACAACTATCCTCTTGCCTCAGCCTCCCAGAATGTTGGAACTCCAGCTGTGTGTCACCACACCTGGCTGGTTTTGTATTTTTGAGCCTGTTCCTCATGGCTGATGTAAAAGTCACCAGAAGGACAGAGGAGGAGGAGGGATGCTCTGTGGGCGAGGGAGTGTGCCACTACACCTGGTAACCTGAGTTCAATTCCCAAAACCTGCACATGAGAACTAATTCCATAAAGATGTCCTCTGATCTCCGCCTGTGAACACACACTAAATAAAGATTAATAAAAACAAAATAAAATTTTCCCAGAGAAAACTATGCACTTAACAATTTAATATCACCTTCATAATCAAGCAAAATGGGGATGAAATCAGACCCAGGACATAAAATAAAAGGCACCAACTATAGTAACACTTGTTGGTCCTTTCTCACTCTGTGGACACAGAGATGTCCCAAATTCATCCACCTTACAAGACCCTGACTGAGGCTCCATCAACAATAAACAAAGCAGTCAGTTTCAACAGCTCCCAAATTTCTACCTCACTTCCTGGTGGGGGGGTATGGGGATGCAGATGTAGGGACTCGCTGAACTGCTGGGGTCAAAGTTGAATGTCCCCCTGGGACCTGGCGATAGACATGCTGACAAGGCTCTGATTTCAAATGCCTAGTACATGGATGGTGTTACACTCAACCAGGAACTTTGATCTCATTCATGGAGGGCAACTTTCTTTCTTTTTACTTCACAGCTCATCCTGGTCCCTCTGGAGATCCACCATGATGTGGTTTACTTTAAAAAAAAAAAAAAAAAAAATTGTGTATGTGTGTTGCTAGGGATGGCATTCAGAGCCTCCTGCACACCAGCCCTTGAACTGTGGAGTGGGAGCAGTGGAGAAAATATACACAACTGAACTGTATGCAGCCTTTATGACAGTAAGTTCTCCTTTCAAAATCTATTTTAAAGACCCAGTAGGTGTCTACGTCATCAAAACACATACATACTGATGTACTTGAAGAAGTGTACATACAGTATGCCTAGGAACCAGGACAAGCTGATTTGAGCATCCTCTATAAAACTATAGATGATCAGGTCTATAACACAATGATGCAGCATCTGCACAGAACTTGACATATCTGTACACTTCAAGTCCCCTCTTAATACAACATCAGAGCTGTGTGGAGAGCTGTTAAACTACATTGCTTAGGAGGGCTGGAGAGATGGCTCAATAGCTAAGAGTATTTGCTGTTCTCTCAGAGAAGCCGTTTGGTTGCCAGCACTCATATGACAGCTTACAATGGTCTGTAAATATCCAGATCTTGGGGATCCGATACTTTATGTGGGCAGCAGGCACACATATGCATGCTCATACACATGAAATAAATGTTTTTACAACTGTATTGCTTAGGGAACAATGACAAGAAAGAAGCCTGTACTTCAGTACTGGTTATATATCCTTCTTTCAGCACACAGTTGAATCTGAAAATACAGAACCCACAGATATGAAGGGGTCACCATAACTGCAAAATTTAATTCATGAGAAAGACTCTCTTACAATAGCAAAATTTAATTCATGAGAAAGACTCTCTCTGACAGACCCACCTTGACCCAGAGACTCTGGAGAATGGTATCACCCTAAACAGGCAGGATGGCATCATGTTTATATTAGTTAGGGTTTCTATTGCTGTGAAGAAATATCATGACCATGGCAACTCTTATAAAGAAAAGCATTTAATTGGGTGGCTTACATTTTCAGAGGTTTAGTCCATTATCACCATGGCACAACATGGAGAAGTAGCTGAGAGTCCTACATCTTGCAGGCAACAGGAAGTGCTCTGTCTGGGGGGTGGGGGGGTGGGGGTGGGGGGGTGGTGTGTGTGTGGGGGGGGGGATGGGGTGGCTTCAGCATATAGGAGACCTCAAAGCCTACTTCCACAGTGACATACTTCCCTCCAACAAAGCCACGCCTCCCAACAGCGCCACTCCCTTTGGAGGCTATTTTCTTTCAAACTACCACAATGAGCCATGAGATTAGGGCAAGGATGATACAAATCCCTCTTAGGTAGAATCTGAACAAAAGTTTTATTCTAATCATTAGTCAAACTGATACACACTGATCAATTGGCCTGTCTTTTCTTTTGTATGGACTCCATGTGACTGCAGTAGTAGTGAATGTACCAAGCCTTCAAATAAGCCTAATCCTGACAGGCCCTTTATAAAGCCCAGGACATCCTATGTGTCTGCTTTCCCTGACAACTGATAAAGGCTATGCCATAGCTGCATTTCCAAGCTGCTTCTATATGGTGCAAACACCAAATTTGTCATTTCTAGAACCTGGACTCACACAAATGCTGGGAGAACCCAGAGCCATTCTGAATGCCATGCAGCCTACAACTAGTTTCCCACTGTCTGTGGCTTGGACTCTTCCCCACTGAAGCAATGTGTAGTAAAGGCACAATGAACCATCCTCCAAGAGAAGTCATGACTAAACACCTACCTGGCTCTAAGCCACTTTCATTCTCCTCGAAACTATCTACCAGCCAGTGGGATACTACTATGACAAGCAGAGCCAGCCCAGCAACCTAAGGGCACCTCAATCATGTAACACATAGCTTGCACTAAGGTGATTGGTGTTGGTCACAAGTACAGTGAAGGCTTTTATCTGTCCCTGAAGAAAAACCAAATCCTCATTCATGACCTCATGTGTATACATGATGGGACATACATATGCTTACAATTATAGATATATTACCCAGACACATACATATTACCCAAGGCTATAAAGAGCCACCTATCAATTAGGGTTGCTGCATACTCTTCCCCTGGGATTCAGCCCTCCCTCCACCTAGACTTGTAAGAATCCTAGAAAAGAGGTTGCAGAACCTGATCCATATGCTTGCAACTGTCTGCTCCACCCCATGGAGTGAGTTCTCTATCTTTACTTCTGCTGTTTATCTGAGACACAAAGACAACTTAGACATGGAGTCACAGAACCCTGAAACCTCCTCTAGTAACACACATACTGTAAGGCTAGGCTGAGCTCAAAGGCAGAGCATCTACCCAGAATATGCAAGGCCCTGGGTTCCATCTTTTGCATATGCTCTCAGGTGGTTCCTGCTCTCAGGTGGTTCCTCCTCTCAGGTTAAATACAAAATCAGATCCAAAGTAAGTATAGGCTAAATTCTCATCATCTTCTGTGATGATATATTATATATTGTATATTTAATAAAAATAGCCTACAGAGACTATACTATGAAGGTCGGGGTGTGGTAACCCACATCTTTAATCCCATCACTTGGGAGGCAAGAGATCCTCTGGATCTCTGTGAGTTCAAGGCCAAACAAAGCCAGTCCCAGAGCATACCATCTTTAATCCTAGCTCTAGGAAAGTTGAACCAGGTAGGAGGAATTCATCTTAGGCTTCATTCCCTTTCGGCAGAAGACCCAGAGGATTCGTGGAGACAGGCCTAAGGAGTTGGCTGGGTGAGAATTGGCTCTGGCTTGTTTTTCTGTCTCTCTGATCTTTTGGCTTTTCCCTAATATCTGACTCTGGGTTTTTATTATAATACCAAATAGAAAAGACAGGGTTTCTCTGCATAGTCCTGGCTGTCCTAGAACTCACTCTGTAGACCAGGCTGGCTTTGAACTCACAGAGATCCGCCTGTCTCTGCCTCCTGAGTGTATGTTTGATGCAGATTTTTTTTTTATGACACAGATTTATTATTTTTTTTCATTTACCCAGGTGCTTTGTCTGCATGTATGCATATGGATCAGAAGAAGGCATGGTGAGCTGCCATGTGAGGGCTAGGAAATGAACTGCAGACCTCCGGAAGAACAGCCGGTGCTTTAAACCCTGAGCCATCTATCTCTCTGTCCTCTCAGTAACTTATTGACAGAAAGAAACCCTGAGATCATTAGCCATGGCAGAGACATAAGGCACTACTGTAGTCCATCTCTACCTTAAGAAACATCTGTGACCAGCATAGGCTGAGACTTATCTTCATACTGTGCTTGAGGGAAATTTGATCTGAATGTAAACAGTGTACAAGGGGATTGCTATCTCCAGAGGACTCCTTTCACACAAGCCTTGCCCTTGAAAAGCTGCTGAGATACCTGAAAGCAGTGCCTAGCCCAGTTTCATTTGAAATGGCTACAGTCACACTGGGAAATTTCCCAGTCATGCAGACAGCATGCTTCCATTTGCTAGAAAGATAGAAAGCTAAAAGTTTCAGTGAGTGCAACTCCACCACGCATAGAAACAACCCTAGAACACAGCCAACAATGAGGCCAGCAGCAGGCCATGAGCTCTCTGGCCAAGCAGCCTACTCTCTTGCCAAGAATGGAGCTAGGAACAAACACACTCACTTTCAGCAATTCTTACATGTAATAGTGCACCTTCGTGTAACACTAGGTAAAATATCTAAAGAAATCTTCATGCCTAATTTGCTGAGCCCATGCAGCTGCTAAGATTCCTCATCATCCAGGAAAACAACACATTTGGGAAACAACATTCCAATACCAGCATAAATGTAAAAGGCATATAATGTCATGGTACATGGCTGAATGTCTCTCAAAGCTCGGAGCAGAAAATTTTGGCTTATGTGCCTGACAGATTCTTGTTAATAAATATTATGGAGGTGTGTGCCTGTAATCTCAGCACTTGGGAGGAAGCAGGAGGAGGATTAGGAGTTCAAAGTCAGCCTGGACTACATGGATAGCTTGAAATTTTCCTAAATAAAACCATGTCTCAACAAAACGAAAGAAACAACTCAAAATTTCACCCTAAGTCTGAAAGAAGGATTTGGATAGAATGCCATCTCTATAGTAAAGCATTAGAAAGGTTTGCATCTGGCAGCAGGAAGCTTGATGAAAGCTTGGGGGAACATAAAGCTGCAGCTTTCTGGAAATCCAGAGTTGGTTCTTTCCTTCTACCATGTGGGTCCTGGGAATTGAGCTCAGGCCACAGCCATTTAGCAGGTTCAGAAAACTATTATTAACTAACAAGGAAGATAGAATTTAAAAAGCAAGAGCAAAAAGACCAGTCAATGTGTTCTGTTAGTGACTGGTAGTAATCCTACGCACACACTGAAACACTAACAACACTCAACTCTGAGTCTTTTCAGTTTTTGCCCCTGACACCACCAAAGGGTCCGCAGCCCTGGTTTTCCACAATGAGAGTCACTCTGGGCATGACACTGAGCTCAGCCTCTCCCTCCCCAAGCTCACCTGTGCTGATCCTGTCTTTGTCTTCAATTTTGGACTGGCTTTTGTGAGGTGTTTGACCACAGCTGCATTGCAGGCCACACAGGACTCAAGTTGTGGTTTCACCCTTCCCAACAATGCCCACTTCTGGAAGTAACCAACCAATCAACCAACCAATGAACCATCAACCCACCAACCCACAATGCAGAGAGTAGCATCACCAACCCCTGTGAGTCTCCAAAAGAGCAGAGGCAAGGGATGTTTGCACAACCCACAGAGCCTGCCCAGGCCCCTCATGGGTAGAACCGGTACTGTTGTTTTACCTTTTGTAGAAATGGAAGCGTTCTGTGAGGAGCAGAAACTGCTTCTCTCCTTGGAGGAAGAAGTGTCGAGCCCTGGAGACCCCAGACTTCTGTGTATACTCGCAGATGTGTGTGAAGTTCAGCTCTTCCTTCTTGAAGTAATTCCGGAGACGCACAAAGTCAAAGTAGGAGGGGACATAGATGAGTGTGTGGGACATGACAGCATCCCGGTACTGAGGCAAAATCTTGTTTATGAAAAAGTGAAACCTGATTAGGAAAGGACAAGGACAAGGTTAACAGTCTAGAGCTGAACCCACAGCAGGCAGTAACAGTACGAACCAGCAAGCCACAACCTGAGAGATCCCTGAGGCCAAAAACTGACTTCTTTTCAAAAACTATGTAAGAATAAAACCTGAGCAGCACATAGAAAACGAGGTGCTCACAATGTACAAAGGCAGATTCAGTGCCGCACATGCCAGGCAATTAGTGTAGTTCACTGCACACCCCTCATTCACTAGACAAATAAAGCCCTGCCTGTCCAGCACATGCTAAGCACAACAGGCCCATAGAGGGTAAACTGGAGACAATTAGAAGGACTTATAATTAGGTGCAGTGGCATGGAGTATGTCACACCCAGAGCAGCATGCTGTGGTTCTCCGATGTCTCAATCACAGGAGAAGGAGCTTCAGCGTCAACCTTGCTCCTAGCTCTGAGACTGAGGTCAAGTCCCCTTTTCTGCCCAGCTTGATTCCTCCCTATCACGCTTGAATTCAGTTCTGGGACCTAACTTGGTAATCAGTAATTACTAAAAGCAAGAGTCCAGTACTGAATATGCATCCAAAGCCAGATCTCTAGGAGGCCTACAGGGGTAGGTAGGGTTACCTGGCATCAATAACTGAAGCTAGATCTTGGGCTTCCATCCTCTGGAAGACATGCGGGAGCTGTACCAGCACGTGACTGATGGAGCCTGTCACTGGGACATTCCTCACGGCCACCTGCCAGGAGGCAAGAACTTTAGGCAGGAGTCCTTTTTAATCACATGCTATCAACTCTTTCATTTCATAACCCAGACTCATTTGTGCTTCAGGACTCACCTGGCCTTGAGCATTGACACAATACTTGCTGAACACAGAGTTGATCTGGGCATCCTGCAGGGCACCAAAAAGGAGCGTCTGGCGGTAGTACTTGGACCAGTTATTGAGGCTCCACATGCGTACTCGAGAAAAGTCCACCCCATGTGAATCCAAAGGTAGCAGGTTCATATGGTTCATCAGATGCTTGGAGGAATAAAACACCACTGTTAGTGTCTACTGAGCATGTGTGTGTTGGGCATTCACGAACATTTATAATCCATCATCTCCTTAACCCTATGGAGTATGTATTATCATCTCCCAAGTGATAGCAGAAAAGTAATGTCCGCTGAACACTCCAGGAAGACTATAAGCACACAAAAAGAACACAGGCTAGCTAAAGAACTAGGCACAGTAGGGCACCATGAATCAGGAGGACTTGAGGGGTACGGGTCACACAGTGAGTGAGTGTGAGATGAGCTTGGGCTGCAGGTTGAGGTTGTCTCAGAGACCAAAAGAACTACTGAAGGGACCGGTGGGAGGGCAGATGGGGTGAACATGGCAAAGAACAGCACACATGCATGGAAGGCTCACATGACCCAATAGCAAAAAGTATAAAGAAAACAACTGACATAAGAAAGAAACTTGTGTAGTGCAGACTAGCCGCTCTTGGGGCTGCTGTCGCAGACATGGACAGAAAGGGAAGTCATGATAACAGCAGAGCGTCTGCCTTTCAATGACTAGATCTCAAAACATTCATGCAGGGAAGGCTCAGACACAGACCCTTACCGACCATGCCCAAGACCCTGTGCTCAGTTTCCAGCATGGTAGTCAGCAGGAATTAAAACAAAACCCTAGTGGCCCGGAGCCGTGACACCTGCACTTTTCCTCAAATTAAAGAATATGATATCCAACATAAAACCTTTTCTCCATCCATTTTTTTTTTTTCTTTTTTGAGATAGGGTCTTGCTGTGTAAACTCAACCTGGCCTGGAATACTATAGTCCAGTCTGGCTATGAACTTACTGCAATCGTCCTGCTTCAGTCTTCCCAGTGCCAGACTTACAGGTCTAAGCGGCAAACCTGCCTTGCCATGTCCATTTCAGCTGCATTTTAACACAGTGCAGGACACACTCCAAGGGTTGAGTGCTACAAATTTATTTTACAAGTACAACTGCCCTTGATGTATCCCAAACTTCCCATAAAATTTTAAGTCCTTGGTGGAAGCAGAGGTGAGTTGTCATCTGCCTTAAAAACATCATTGCTCTGTGCTAAGACTAGCTCCACAGTCTTTTCTTCCTAAAACCAAGAGCACCACATTGCGTGGAGAAAACAAACTAGAACATGAACAAAAACTTCCCACGAAACAAGATCCCATGTAAACAATGCTAGTCAGAACTGAGATGGCTCAGCAGGTAAGAGCACTTGCTGTTCTTCCAGAGGATACATGCTCGATTCATAGAAACCTTACTGAGCAGCTCACAACCACCTGTAACTCCATTTCCAGGGGACGACTTTGGCACCCACACAGATGTGGCATAGTAACAAGCAAAAAAAAAAAAAAAAAAAACTCGTAAAAAAAAAAAAAAGTGAAAACTATTAAGCAGTTGGGTATGGGTGCATGTCCCTAATCCCAGCTCTCTAGATGCCACGGCACAAAGACAGGGTTTATGGACAGCCTGAGCTACACAGCAAACCTGTGTCCCTACCCAAAAAGAAAACTTTATGTCATGCTTTCCCATCTTGACTGAGAACTGTATGAAGGCTTGCCAGATAAATGGGTTCTTGGTGAGGGTTTCCATCTATCCATTTATCTATCTTTAATAGAAAGGGACCTTTTAAAGGAAATATTTTGGAGAAATTTGTAAACACTGACAGGAATTTCCCCCTCTCTGGGTACTCTAATAACTGACTGCCCTATTGGTGGAAGAACAAAAGAATTTTACAAACTGGAAGGTGTAGAGTAACTTCTTATTTCCATATCAAGTGATTTCAGCCCCTGAGACACAGCAGTAGTCTTAGCCCAAGCTGGCTTAGACACTGCTGCAAAAGTACTGAACAGGGATCTTGTCCTTGCAAGGCCGAAAGCTCATCATTACCAAGACATGTTCCCAGTTCTGCATCAAGTAAACGTCAGCCTGGTCAATGATGAGAAGCTCAACAGAAGACAGAAAGTCAAAATCTCTCTTCTTCTCTCCTTCTCCACCAATGATGGTCCTGAGGCCCAGGGGGGAGGCGATGAGGATGTCAGAGGAGTAAAAGGGGGCATAGAGACGGATGCTCCTCTGAAGGATCGCCACTCCTGAAAAACACCATTCGTCAACACCCATTCCAGCCGTGCTGATCACCCTGTGATGTGTCCTAAGCTGGACTTCCTTCCAAGCACAAACTAACTTCTAATCCCCAGTCTCTCAATTCTTATCCATGTCAGTCATGCTGCAGATACTCAGTTAATGTTCATGAATAAGGCCCAATGTCATGAACAATGAACACTTTCCCAAGAACTTACAAAGGTAAATAGAGCTGATGAAGACATGCACAAGCATGAAAACTGGGCAGGTTATCTAAGGCTGAGTGAGCATTCTACAAACAGATGGAATGAAGATCCACTCTTACTCACATACACTATTTAAATGAGCCAATATGATGTCGATCATATAGTGGTATTTTCTCAGCCATCTTGGGGTGACCTCCAATCAGTATCTGTGATTCACAACTCTCTGAGAAGCCTGATGTATACAAGATGCAGCCAAACCATTTCCACAGTAATGCACAGGGACTGTCTACATGGTCTTGGAGTCTCCACCCACCAACCAAGGAATGACTAATGTCCCTGCAAGCAAGAGGTCTCAAGAGCACCCAGTTCTGCTAGAAGACTGAGTCAGGGATCCCTCCAGCTTTCCTAAGGACCTCCATCTTGACAGGAGGCATTACCAATTCTGAAGTGGTCATCAATATTGCCCATGAACACAGCTTCATAATCCTCAGGCCTCTTCAGGTTGGGAGGTCTTTCCTCAGGACTGAATCCATACTCTCCCCGAAATCTTTTTTTGTTGCTTACGATGATTTTCTTCTTGCTATCCCCCTCAAGGAGGCTGATAAAGAGCTGGACCACCCGGAGAGCAGCTTCTCGAAAGGGTACCACTATAAGCACCTGTGGGGGAGCAATGGCGGGTCAGAGGTGAACATCTTCACAAAGGGCTCAGTACCAAAAGCTCAGGGTCTCCTGTGTACACACAAACACGTTCTAGGAACATGAGAGACTTTTCTGAGGCAAAACTGGGAAATAGTTTTCAGTATAAGGCAATGCCTGCAGCAGCAGCAGCAGCAGCAGCAGCAGAGACTTAAGGACTGAAACACAAGGGTCTTGGAGGATGAAGTAAGATCCACTCAACTGTGCAATGTGGTGGCTTGAATGAGAATGGCTCCCAGAGGCTCATGTGTTTGAATGTTTGCTCCCCAGTGAGTAGAACTGTTTGGAAAGGATTAGGAGGTGTGGCCTTGTCGGAGGAGGTGGTTCCAAGAGACTCCTGCCATTCCCCATGTGCTTCTCCCTGGCTCTTACTAGTGGATCAAGATGTGAACTTTCAATTGTTCCTGATGCCATCATTGGTTTACCCTCAGGGACTCCACCCCTCTGAAAAACTATAAGCCCAATTAAATGCTTTCTTTCATTTGTGTTGCCATGGTCATGGTGCTTTGTTACACCAACAAAAAAAGTAACTAAGAGACTGAGTAAGAAAAAAAAATATAGAAAAGAATTAACACACCATTATTTTTCTAGTATATTCTCTAGAACAGCTTTTGAAACTAATGATGACATATTACTGAATTGGAAAAACAGGGCTCAATTTTCCAGGCCTCTTAAAAATGCTTAAAGATGGTGCCTAGGAGATAATTCAGTGATTTAGAGCAATTGTTGCTCTTGCAAGAACCAGAGTCTGATTCCCAGCAATCACATGATGATACACAAACAGACCAACTCCAGTTCTGGGGATCTGACGCCCTCTTCTGACTCCAACAGACACCAGGCATGCATGTGTTACTTGCTGGCAGAATACTCAGACACATAAAATAAATCTAACAATAGATGCATAAAGTTTCTGCTAAGTAAAAAATCAGAAGATGCTTAGCAAAGAGCAAATTTCTAACTACCCATCATTCTTGTTCAAGTAAGAAACTCAACGGTGTAACCCTAGTCAAACTAGAAGATTATAAGTAAGATAGTAAATCTGCCTCTGATTCTCCTACAGCGCACAACAGAAGACAGCCTCAACGTCATGTCCATATGTCTGAGGCAGCCTCCTAAAAATGCAACCAGCTGGCCAAAGGAGTACATAATTTGCCCCATACATTGGGCCAAGATTTAAGAGGCTAGATTACTGTGCTGGTGGTAACACTAAGTGTCCATAGTGCTTCCTCAGCTATCAACAAGGGACCAGACTAAAAAAAGCTGTGAGAGCCACATCAATAATTGCACCCTTGAATCTTGCTGAGCTCAATAAAAGTCTAAAAACACGAGCTTCTACGAGGAGACAGGTGGGGCCAGTGAGAGAACAAGGCCTGCCTCCTCAGCATCATGGAAAATGTGGTCAGAACTAAATCTATTTCTTTTCCTACTAGAGCCTCAAACATGCCAAATCAGGCTTGAGAACACAAGTAAACAGAATCACTGGGAGCTTCATAGCAAAAACAGGGATCTTTGGCTTAAAGGTTTCTGTGTGGAAAAGTTTCAGACTTGGTGGGAAGCCTGATTCTAGTCTGTCCCTCCTGATCTGGGTCTGTCCATAGCCATCACATACGGGGACTAGATAAAAAACTCATTAAGGTACCAGTGAGCCAAAGAGACCACCAACAATGAGTGCTTACTTGTGTCTCAGGTTCTCTCTGACAGACCCTAGAGTCTCCTCACTGTCCTGTACTGCCTGGCTCATTCAACAGTGCACATAAGAATTCAGTACCCGGTCAGCTGTCAACACACTCATGACTCAACAGTGCCTCCCTCACGGCCTCCTTGAGGGCAAAGCTTTCCTATTACCACTCACCTTAGGCCTAGTTAGCCCTTGGTCCCTGAAGTCATCATCTTCACCCACCCCAAGTTTCTGGGTCCGATGCCTACTGTTGTTAGCCAAAACTTGGGCATTTGCCTTGAGGACATGGTTTATGACATGCAGGCAATACACATGGCGGATCTCTTCTCCATTCTTCAGGGCAGTCCTCTCTGGGTAGAACAGGTCCCGATAAGAATTCATAATTAAGAACAGTTCTTTCTGGAGTGGGGTAAAGGAGCTACTTGATTTTTGAGAACCAGATAGAAATTGGCTATTAGTTTTTTTCCAGGTGGATTCTAGAGGTTTCTGAAGATGAAGCGACTGCAGGTCAATATCCTTGGGAGGTTTAAATGTTTCCATCTTCTGGAACTTTGATGAAAAGACAAGCTGTCCCAGGATGGGCCACTAGGAGTAGACAGATCAAGAGCTAGGTTAGGCATGAGTAACAACCCAATACTCACAGATCTTGATGATTCACAGATCATCCCCTTTGCTCCTTGCCCAGCCCTACAAGGGTCCAGACAACATTTACACAGAAGGTGCAGCTTGGAGCCTGACTTCATATCTGAACTCTGCCTTTGCTATCCTGAGGAACACATCTGGGAAGAATCAATGTTCTTTAGATTAAAAATGGTCAAATAGGGGCTGGAGAGATGGCTCAGTAGTTAGGAGCGCTGACTGCTTTTCCAGAGGACTGGGATTCAATTCCCAGCACCCACACGGCAGCTCACAGCTGTCTGTAGTTCCAGATCCCAGTGCTAGGCAAATACCAAGACAAATAAAAAAAAAGGTCAAATAACCTTGGCAATGTGATGTCACAAGATGGGCCACTAAAGGCTTTGCCTTGCCTTAGAACTGATCCATGCCTCCCTTTCTTAATCTCCATTATTTTCTCATTTCTTTTTTAGACATACCTAGTAGAACTTCAAGAGACGCTACTTTGTGAGGTCTATGTTTAGAAATTTTTCACTATAGAAAAATTGCTGACCTAAAATTAGAGCACCTTCAGCAATAAAAGACATGAGCCACAAATGGCTGAGCAACTTGTGTGCCTCTCCAGGGGACTGTGACTCCAGTACAACAGTGAACTGGCAAGCTCCCAGAAACAGATCAGGGGATGCAGGGGTTAGGAATGAGGGGAGTGAAAGAAAATGGATATGGTAACAAGGAGCAACAGAGCCAGGTATGGTGGCATACACCGTTAGCCCCAGTACTGGGGAGTTAGACAAATATCTTGAGATGTTGAGGCCAGCTTGGTCTACAGAGCTAGTTCCAGGCCTGCCAGGACTCTAGTGAGAGCCTGCCGATGAGACACACATTGCTGGCCGGAGTTCTACACCGTTCAGAGCTAGCAGAAATGGGATTCAACAAGAAGACAACATCGTACAGAGAACCTGAGTCTACGGACAAGGCCATGGTAGACAGAATACTGAACCTTGCGTGCCTGAGTTCCAAGCAGCAATCAAGGGCATCTATGTCCATTTTCTGCTTGTGATCCTGTACTGTACTCTGCTACATGCCACCACGGGCAAAATCAGGCAAAAAAGTCAGGCTCTGACTGACTTCTTATACCTCTACACTTATCTGCAAAATCAAAACGGGGGGGGGGGGAGTCTACTAGGCCATGTGTGGTATCATATCCACAACCCCAACACTTGGGGAGGCTGAGCAACTGTCACAAGCTCAAAATCTAACAAAATGAAACTCACTATGGATAATATCAATAAACCAGAGACCATACTTTCTTTGGGGCTTTCCAGGCTTCTCAGTGCCTGGGAAACCGAACAGCACTTACTTTCAGCTGCTGGGTAGTTGGTGAGTTTGAAGCAGCAGCTTGAATTTCCTTTTCTTTCAGTTCTTTGTTGACATGCTGTTGAAACGGATCTAATTCAGGGCAGAGTAATAAGCACAGTGAATAAATAAAGAGTTTTCTAGTCTCCTGAGAGTGACCTCTGAAAACGACACCGCCATCACTAGTCTCTGCTGAGACCGGCACACTCATCTTCCTGGCATCAATTCATCCTTTCCAACCCTATCCCCATTCAAAGCTCAATAAAGAGTACCTAGCAAGCTGACCCTTAAAAAGTACCCCCGACCATGACATCCCAGCCCAAAGCCTTAGAAGATACCACAGCCTGAAGTTTGAGTCTTGACCACTTGGACTCACTTCTTCAGTGATTTCTGATCCATACAACCCTAAATTCTGCTTCTAAGCCTTTCCTTTGCACCAAAAATCTTCTCACCTTTCTCACCTGCATTTTATCCCCTCACAGAGGTTAGAGCTGGTTGTCCCTGAGCAGTCACACTCTTAGCCCTGACCATGCCTCACCAATTCAAACAAGCCAGCACATGTTCCTGTCTTACCTGGTACATTCCTGATAGCAAGAGCCACCCATTCTGCACAGCAAGACACAGAATTCTCAGTATTCATCTGAACTACCCAATGGTCCAAATGACAGCCCTTGCACTCAGGTGACCCTCAGCTCTGTGCTCACTGCACTCAGGTGACCCTCAGCCCTTTTACTGAGAAGCAGCATAGTGAAATAAGTAACTTGCTCAAAGATCAAAATGAAAAAACTGCAAGTGGCATGCATCTGCAGTAAATAAATACCCAGAATAACAGTGAGCAGCATGGACAGGGAAGCCCAAGCAGTCCGTCTGCAGCAAATATGCAGAGGTTTCAGGACGGCAGCTTCCTGCTCTGTCCAGGCTCTGAGGCATGGTTCAGAATGTAGTTTGTACAAAACCCCACAAATTCTACCTCTACTCCTCCTGTGTAAAAACCAGCAGATCCAATAATGCCAAATATAGACTCAGCTTCCCGTGATGAATCCTAATGGCAGAAATCTAAGAAGGCCATCCCAGAAAGATACCCGCACTGTAGAAACACCTGACCAGCTGGCTGTTATTTGGTCACAAGCATAGTGACCATGGCGGAAGCTGGGGGTGCTGACTTTGGGGTACTCCCACTAGTAATAGGAACACTCAGACCAGCCTTTGTGGGCCTCACAAATCTGAAAAGTACTGCTTCAGTGAAGAGTGGCTGAGACAGAAAGAGAGCACTGTGATTACTTGTCTTCTGTCCATCAGGAGGCAGAGTCTACCTCAGACTCCAACTCTAGAAACCTGAAGCCTGCGGACTAGCCTCCCCCATTTACACCCTCCAGCTCCCTTTTCTCCAACCAGTTATCACCTCTACACTAACTACTAAAAGGCACAAACACCGGAAAGTGTCTCCTCAGCTCTCCCTATGGCCACTACTTAGCTTCCCCAGTCAGGAGACTAAACATGAATCAGTGCAGGGCCCTAGCATACTGCAGAGCTGCGGCAGCAGGAGCCGCTCTCACCTTGGGATGTCCTCTGGGAAGAAGTGCCTCCGCTGTCCTCTTCCAGAAAATTGGTTTCCAGGCTGAACAGTGACTCGTGTTTCACATCTGTGAACTCCTCTGGGGATTTCTGTGATGCATCAGGTGGCTCTTCCTCATCGTTTTCTTTGGGATCATCAGCTAGGGACATATCTGAAATGTTGAAAATCATTTTGTAAAACTGGGGATGGGACACGTGCATGGTAAGAGCTCTGTGGGTTCTAGGCCAGTCTGGTCAACAGCAATTTCCAAACAGCCTTACCTACGAAGGGAAACCTTGTCTTAAAAATAAACAAACAAAATACCAGTACTTCAGTGTTGGCAAAATCAAATTAAAACATTGGTGCCCATTATTATTACTTATTTATTTTTGGTTTTCTAGCGCAAGATTTCTCTGGGAAGCCATAGAACCCTAACCCTAACCCTAACCCTAACCCTAGAACCCACTCTGTAGACCAAGATGGCTTCCAACTCAGAGATCCACCTGTCTCTGACTCCAAGTGCTGGAATTAAAAATTAAAGATGTACAACACTCACCAGGCATTATTTTTAAACAATAATCGGGTAATTCAGTGGATGTGACCTTACAGAATTAAGGCTAATAATCGACCTGGGTGATGAAGTAAATTCTGTAACTAAGCTGGGCTTCAAGCCTGGAAGTGTGCCTGGACATTATTTGAGACATTACTAAATTAAATTTATGTTCCAATTGGTAGACTTCCATCCAGAAGAAAAATGACTACTTTATTTTTCGAGACAGGGTCTTTCCTAGTTTAGCCTTGTTGTTAGCCCACAACTAAATCAGGAGACCTTGAACTTCCGATCCTCCTTCTCTATCTCCTGAGTGTTAGGATTACAGTCATGCTCTATCTTTGCCTAGCATACGTAGCGCTGGAGACAGAAACCAAGGCTCTGTGCATGCTAGACACTATCAATTGGGCTATGTTCTGGCTGTTCACAGTGTGGTGGGCCTCCTCCCATTTGTAGGCTTGAGTAAACAGAGGAGCCTGGTCTGTCCTGTTGTAAATGATTCTGGCCCAGACTTTCCAGGCTAGACCAGAGGTTTGGTCCCACTCTGAGCCCCACTTAGCCTCAACTTAGCCTCAAATAATCACACACGGACTTATATTATTTTTACACTGATTGACCTAAGGCCCAGGTATATAATTTGCTAGCGCCTGCTCTCAATCTAACCCATCTTGTTCAGCCGTGCGGCTTGGTACCTTTTCTCAGAGCAGCATTTCAGTGTCCTCCTGGTGGTGTCTATGGTGGCTCTCTCTGGCGGCTCTGCTTGGCATCTGTCTCTGCTTTGAGATGTTTTCTTAGCCTGGTAGCCCCACCCATATTTCCTGTTTACCTTTGGCCAATCAGCTTTTATTAAACCCATAGGTGGGACAAATATTTACAACATTACCAGCATAATCCCACTATACTGCCCTAAGAGGAAGACTTTCAGTTCTAACAGTGGCTTCTCTTGGGGGCTCCTGCCTGGTTGCCTTTAGATCTCAAACACTTGAAATCCTTTAGACTGAAGGACTAACTAACCAAACCATGAGTCAAATGAGAGACGTGATCCAGCCACCCCGAGAAGCAACAAGTAAAGAAATAGGTAAGCCACGGGCCACATGGCAAGATAGATTAATGGAAATGGGTTAAGATGGAAGAGCCAGCTAGCAATACGTCTGAGCCATAGGTCGAGCAGCATGAAATTAATATGAGCCTTGTGTGATTATTTGGGGCTAAGACAGGGTCTGAACCTCTGGGCTAGGCTGGAAAGGCCAGAAACTTATTATTACAGGCAATTGCTTCATATAAACACAATTTTACAACTTAAAAATTATTGTACACTTTTAAGTCTACTTCTATCACGCTTGGTCTCTTATGGAAGAGAAACAGCCTCTTCAGTGAACTAAGCTGTATTAGTGACAAAATTATTTTCCTCTGATAAGCCAGGCAGTCTTACATTAGGTCCAAAGAAATCCCCCAAAGAGTAAGCCAATATTATTTTCCTGATGAAAGGGTCTGTGTTCCCATCAGATTGTTAAATATAACCAAACTCAACAAAGTTCAATCTGTGCTTTGGAGTCAAGTGCTTTTCCTCAGCCCACAGAGCACAGAACACTCCGTCCTGGCAAAGAGGATAGGCCAACCCCTAAACACTCACGATGATCCTGTGTCTCAGCTGACTCTGCTGTTTCTTCTTCCACAGAGACATCTTCATCACCATCTTCATCACTGGCAGCACTGACATCCTCCTCTTCTTCCTCATCTTCTTCCTCATCTTCATCTTCAGAAACATTCTTTAATGTAGCAAGCAGTCTGTGGTATCCTGAAATGTGCTCTTGTTCACTCTCAGATTCACTTTCAGATTGTGAAGTATCTGAACTCTCCGACTAAAGAAAAATGGAAATTAAAAAAAAAAAACAACAAAATTATAGTTTTTATTGCTACACTAAAAAAAAAGTAATAAAATATAAGATATACATATTGATGAAATTTCCTTACCCTTAAAGAAAATTATATCATGTGCAAGGAAATGGAGAGAATGGGAGACAAGTAAAAATAAGACAGACTAGAAGCAAATGTTCTCCCTTGCATGAGGAAACTAGATTTAAAAAGCCATGAAATTAAAAGAAAAAGTATTTGCACAGAGCAAAGGAACCAGCCGAGGTAGAAGACTATAGCCAAAAGAAGGCAATGAATGGTGGTATAAATATGGTCAAATAATTATGCTGGGAAATGTCCTAATGAAACCTACTACTTTGTATAATGAATATACACTAATTAAAAGGAAGCAAAAACCCAATGAGCTTTTCTGCAAATATTATACAATCTCATCCATCTCTTTAGCCAAGACCAGTATGAAATTTGCATAAAACTGTTTACTAAGCCATGGTTCATATTAGCTGCACATGGAGAGAAAGCTTGATTTTTAAATCAGAATTTTAGTCTATGGGCTTTAACTGACATCTCAGGTAGTAGGCTGCATGTTTCAGGTGCAAGAAGAAAACTGCAAATGAGTGTCATTGTCTGATTCTGCTAGCCCCTTGTCTGCTTCACACTCTGTGTGAATACTTTCATGGTGAGTACAAAGGGCACACCAAAAGCCAGCATGCTGATCAATCTCTTCAACAGAGGTTCATAACATAGTGCCATGGGGTAGTTTCCAACTCTGGCTTCTATTGTCACATGGGAATTTTTACAGCCATCATTATCTCCATCACTCAAAACTAACTAAATACCATTACTAAAATCAAAGCTTATATCCAAAACAGAAAAGTACCCAAACTTTACTTATACACAATCTATCTTTCTTTCTTTTTTTCTTTTTTTTAAACCTTTTTTATTTATTTGCCTTGGTGTTTGCCTGGAACTGGAAGTACAGTTGTGAGCTGCCATGTGGGTGCTGCGAATCAAACCCCGGTCCTCCAGGAGAGCAGTCAGTGCTCTCAACCACTGAGCCATCTCCAGCCCCCTTGTACACAATCTTAAATGTAGTCCCCCAATTCCAACTACTATAAAGAAAAAAAAGCATTACCAGCTGACAAATCTGTGGCTTTGCTTCCTTTTTGGAAACCCTAAAAAGAAATGGGTAATGTTAATCTTTAGCTGCTAATTTGTAAAGATCACAAAAGATCTAATGATTCTGCTTTAAGTAAAAGCTGCAGAATACACGATGCTAACCAGTCATTGCAAAAATGAATAAATACATGCAAGCACAAGGGCAGAGATGACCAGAAAAAAAAAAAAAAAATGGGCAAAAGGTGAGTGTTCAACGACACCATGTGACAAAGAACAAGCTAGAGGTGGTTTTAAATCACACATCGGGATTCACCTCCCGCTGGCCAACTTGATCTCTCACTTTTTGACAAGACATTGCTTCGGAGACCCCCTTCATGGCCTGGTTGGGTAACTTGAGATCTGCCTCAACCCGGCGTGCGGGGGCAGCATGCCCAGCTGTCTTAGCAGCTCTACCGGCAGCAGAGCGCACAGCCTCAGCAGGGGTGCCCGGGCCAGCACCGAGCCCACAGCTCCCGGAACCGGTCCTCCCAGAGGCCCGCGCGCCCCGACCTGTCGTAGAAGGGGTGTTCCTCGCCGAAGTCGCGGAGATGTTTCTTCTGCTTCTTGGTCATTGTGCTGAGCAGTTGGCTCTGACCGCGGCTCCGGCGTTTGCCCATAGCAGAAATGTCAAGCTCGCTGCCACAAAAACACCAAGGCTCCCAGCGGAATGTTGTCGCACGTGGGCGCGCCGGCTTTACGGCGGAAGCGATGCCGTAAAGCAGAGATGCTTTACGTCTTGCGAATACGACAAGCGTTACCCCGTCCTGGTCGTGATGATGCTGCCCCCTGCCGGAAGCTCCTCCAGCCCTCCTAGCCCTGCGCATGCGTGCTCGGAACACTTGCACCTAAGGGCTTTCCTGGCTGGCTGAGTTCCGGAATAGGAGTGGTTGCTTTGTGGATGATTGGTTGGTTGGTTGGTTGGTTATATCTTTTACCTTGTTTTTTTGTTTGTTTTGTTTTGTTTTGTTGTTTTGTTTTGGGGAGGAGGGGAGCGAGATTGGTGGCCTTCCTTCCCCCTCCCCCAGGAGCTAAGAACTGAACTCAGGACCTCGAGCTGTTTTTCAAACCCTTTACCAGGGGGCTAAATCCTCAACCGTGCACGCTTTGCGTTGGAATGTTAATGGCACACTTTCCAAAGGGGTCTTGTGAGTGAATCTGATGTAAGATTCTTACTTGTGAGTAAGAAAAGGGAGCCGAGTGGTGGTGGCACACGCCTTTAATCACAGCACTCTGGAGGCAGAGGCAGATGGATGTTTGTGAGTTCGAGGCCAGCCTGATCTATAGACCTAGTTCCAAGATAGCCAGGGCTGTTATGCAGAGAAAGTCTACCTTGCAAAAAAAAAGAAAAAAGTAAAGACAGGAAATCTGGACTTGGGCTATTATGCACTAGGCTCTTTAACCCACAGGTTGAGGTTCTCTTCCAACTCCACTGCTCTTTTGGGAGTGCTGAGGAGAGCTGCTGAAAAAACATCTTTTCTGACATTTTTTTCTTTAACAAAAGCAGAAACACATTAGTTAAACTAGCATCTTGGTGCATTATCATCAAAACAAGTCAAAGTGTACTTTTGGAGTTGATGTGTTTTGGTGTGAGTATGAGTAAGGACCTAACTGGGCTAGGGTTGTAGCTCAGTGGTAGGGTGCTTAGCCAATGTGCTTCATAAGTCCTGGGGTTTGATCCTCAACACTGAATAAAACAAACCCACACACCAAATAAACAAGCTGGGCATTGTGACTCGTGCCTGTAATCTCTGCCCCAAGGAGGCTGAAGCAAGAGAATGAACAGTTGGGAGACCTTTATTTAAAAAAATAAAATTAGCCTGGCATGGTGGTACACGCCTTTAATTCCAGCCCTTTGGAGGCAAAAGCTAGCAGATCTCTGTGAATTTGAGGTTACCTATAGCAAGACCTTACCTCTCAAAAAATAAAATAATATACCTAAATAAAAATGGAAAAGTGGGGAAACAGAGCTGAGGCCTATATTTCAAGAATTCACAGCAATAGGTAAAGCCGTTTGAGATCACACAAGACATACTTCTCCAAGACTAAAGTTAAAGGAAAACTAAGACCTGATAGCAGCACTGACTCCAGACTCCAGGCACAGCAGGAGACACTGAAGCGTGTTTTGTGTGTCTGTGGAAGAGTAGTCAGGCTTTATTCAGCTCCACATCATTTGTTCCAGGGTCTACTAACAATAACTAAATGGAGGGGTGGTGTGGAGAAGAAAGGACAGAGCAAGAGAGTATCAAAAGCCATGCAAATAGAAAGGGTGTTGGCCAGCAGCTGGCCTAGCCAAGGGACCCATTAATAGACATCTGTCTTCTGTCTAGTTGAAAGATAAAAGGTATAGTCACTTAGATAAACAAAAGGCTGTTTGCAAAGGTGTCCTCATGGGTTTTATGGCTCTGGTCACAGTGTAACCTGGCTTTATCCAATAAAGAGCCATACTTTTTTCTTCTTTCACTGCATTCCAGGTGCTCTGACCCCACCCCCATCCCCAGACATGCAGTTTCTTGTTCTTCCAGGGATCTCGAATCAGAAGCTGGAAGGAAGCGCCAGCACTTGGAGTGACTGTCACTCTGACCTGGTTTTCATCCTACAAGTTTAGACTGTTTTCAGGTTTAGGCAAAAATTCACCCTGTCTCCTGCAAAGCAGTCTGAGCATTGGCCTGCTAAATATTGAAACAAGCTTCAGCAAAGAGATCCTATGTGAGCATAACCTTACAGCTAAAAACTTAGTCTCTATACCTCTTATAGAAATTCCCTATTCATGAACAAGCACACACACACAAATACACACATAAATTCCCTGGGAAATTTTAACAAAGGTGTTTTTCCTTTTTCTTTCTTCCTACTCTTAGAACTAACTCATTTTCTCTCCCTTAGGAATTTTTTTTTTTTATGTATTCAAAGTCATGCAGTCTTTTAGGAGTTAACAGTCATTCAGGAAATACTCGTTTATATTACTGTACCAAGAGATGCTAATGGATTTATAAGTTACTGTTCCTGAACTATTTGAAGCCAATATAAGACTCTTGGATAACTATTGAGGTATGGGAGAAGGATGAGAATATTCCTTAGAAGGGCATCAGAATATTTAGGAAGCTTTAATAATTTAAAAGGAAAAAGTTCCATGGGAAATGTCAAATACAATCCATACACAACTTGATAAAAGGATATAAGGGACTACAATACTTGAAGCACATGCTCAGCAATTATTCTCTCAAGGCTATCCTATTCCATATTCATCTTTCTACATTCACTCTACATATTTTGAACCAAATTGTAAGAATCATTTAATCTTCAAATATTTTAGTATACTTCTGTAAAACACAATACGGGCATTATTTTATCTAATAACAATAGTATCTTTTAAAATGTATCAGTCAACATTAAAATTTCTAGTTATCTCATAAATACCACATAATTTTTACTTTTACACTTTGTTGGTTTAATAGATCCTGTAGTTCTCTGTATTTCTCATGAATTGGTGACTGTATATAAAAACTTGTCAGATTTGTAAGAGTCAGGATTTTGTTCTTAATATAAGACAGACAACTGATTTCCTTTCTTTTTAGAGTGTACATGGTACATAGTCTTGTGATATATTGTGTAGGATCTAAAGAGAGTTTGCCAGAAGATCAGAGGACAGAGCCAGCCACAGAGTTAGCCATGGCCATCAGACAGTGGTGGCACATGACTTTAATTCTAGCACTTGGGAGGCAGAGATCTGTCTGGATCTCTGTGAGTTTAAGGCCACACTGGGTTACGTGAGATTGGTCCAATCCAGGAGAGAGACAGAGCCAGGCTGTATTGGCACATACCTTCAATCCTAGCATTTGGGATCGCATTTGTCTGCTCCCAGTACTTGGGAAACACACACACACACACACACACACACACACACACACACACACACAAGCCTTTAGCCCCAGCACTAGAAAGTTTAAACTAGGAAGTGATATGGCTGAGCAGAGAAAGGTATATAAGGCAGAAGGAGATAGAGTTTTCCCCTACCCTTTTAGCTGAGGACTCAGAAACATTGAGTTTGAGGATTCCTGGAGACAGGATCTTTCGCTTTCTGCCTGAGGAGTTGGCTAGGAGAGAAGTATCTGGCTTGTTCCTCTGTCTCTCTGATCTTTCAGCTCCCCAATACCTGGCTTTGGGTTTTTATTATAAGATCACTTATGATTTGTGCAGCATAGTCTAAACTCTTTGTGTGGACCTGGCAAATAGCTCAGTGGGAAACATGCTTACAGATAAACCAGACAATCTGAGTTTGATTACAGGAGCCTGCACCGTAAAAGGGGAGAAGAACACCCATATGAGCACAATAAATAAATGAAAATCTTTTAAAAATTCTTTATATAAGTTTGGTATTTGTTTATATGTGTGTGTGTGTGTGTATGTGTGTATGACAAGGCTTCAAACATGGTAGCTTAAGCTGACCTTGAACTCTTGCCTCTTGCTCCCATGCCTGGCTAACCATGTCTAGATCCATTAACATTCTCAGTATGGATATGAAAGGGTAAAAGGATAGATTATTGAATCTACTTTTAAAAAGCAACTACTAGTTTTAAATAGTTTACATTGGGTTGGATTTTTGTATATTGTATACAAAGTTGAGATTAATTTTGTTAATGTACATACATTTCTACTCTTCTTCAAGGTATTATATCTCTACAGCTCATTTAACAATTGAATGCAATTTGCTAGTCCTTGAAAGTTATTACTAATTAAGATCTGAAGAAATTTAAATTAGTAGTTAGTCATTACAATCAAACTTATAGTCCTATTAGGTATATTTTCGAGATCAAACAGACATATTTTAGATAGAAAGGTCCTCTTCAAACACTTCAGAGATCTACAGAATATGGCATTTAAAATATTTTAATAACATAGGTTTTAATTTTTATGACAATGAGACATATTGGCTCCTGGCAGCACCAATCTACTTCAGAGATGATAATGGGCATCAAAGAAGCTGCATATTTTTGTGGCAAAAGTTAGCCACTGGGCAAGAAGGTGTTGTTGCCTTGACTGCTGAAAGTATGATGTCCAAAATGGACAAGCGGGACACACAAGAAAGGACTGCAGAACCTTGCCAAGATCAGGTAGGAAGGCCTTTAAGAATGTCCTGCATCACAGATAAGTGTATCAGATATGCTAGGACGGTAGGCTGAAGATGGATGCCCCAACGTTGCAGAGGAAGCTTGGGTGACTGTCTAGGCTGTCTCTGTCGTTTCTCCCCGTATTTTGGAAGTCACTTCCTTGCACTTCCTGTTTACTCAGTTACTATTATTTCCTTCTTGAGTGTCTGAGGGAGTTGAAGATGAGATAGTTATAGTCATAGTTTTTCTAGACACAGATTCAGAAAATAAACTCAGTAAGAGATGTAAAGTATATGTATAAGTTTGAGAGACATCAAAAGATAGTTTTCAGTTGGTAATACAAGTTAGATAGAAAGTGAATTAGGTACAATCCTTTGGACTCACCAAGATAGGATAGATAATGAATTTTCTCTGATTTTGTCAATTGTTAGTGGACTGGACATAAATGATGTAATCACAAGCACACAGCTATAGTGACCCTTTTACAAAAAGCAGTGACCTTAAATATTCTTCCTAGACAATCACTTACTAGTAGGTATAGATTACAAATGAAAATATTTTGTCTATTTGCATCTATCTGATGTGAGGCCAGGCTTCAAGGGCTACAGGAGATAGTTTTGCATGGCCCCCTCTATTGGAGGGCTGTGTAACTGCACTCTGCTTTCCATGTTGTCTGTTGAGGACTTAAAAGTACACACACAGTGCAAGATTATTCATTTATGAAACAGTTGGCAGTTACAACATCAGGCATCTTGAAAGGCTCAAACTTCAGGTATTTTTCTTTGAAGATCTCAAGCCGTGTTAGTCGAAGTCATTCACAAATAATTACATTGTTGTAGGCTGTGAAAAATGCACAAAGGGTTACAGGAACCCACAGGATAAAGTCATTTGAGCCATGATGCAAAGAATGGAGGCGTTCTTGCATAGGGAGGGGGAGGAAATGAGAGCAGGTGGAGTGGGGGTTTCCAGGGTAAAATGTGGGAGAAAAAAAAAATGTTACAGGCAGAGGGATTGGGATGGGCAAAAGTTCCCAGGTATGCTTGGAAATTGCCAAGTATCTTGAAGGCTTCCGGTGATGGGAGTGGAGATGTCAGAGAGTCAGGCAGGCAGCAGAGGAGCCCCGACATGAAAGGCCTGGATTCGGGGTGGAGAGATGGCTCAGCGGTTAAGAGCACTGACTGTTCTTCTGGAGGACCTGAGTTCGATTCCCAGCATCCACATGGCAACTAACAACTGTCTGTAGTTCCAAGATCTGACATCCTTACACAGTTATACATGCAGGCAAAACACCAATTCACATAAAATAAAAACAAATATTAAAAAAATAAAAAATGAAAGGTCTGGTGATGAATTTAGTTTTGGCTCCATAAAAGATAAGGAGCTCTTAAAGGATTTCTCCTAAAAGAGTTATAATATCTAGACTTTAGGACTTCAGAGAAATCACAACGATGTCTGGCATATGTAACAAGGCTATTACATCTTCCCTGTTGATGCTTTTAGGAATGTCATGATTTGAGACTCTTGCCAGATGCCAACACCATGCTCCGGATTTCCAACCTCTAGAACTGTGTGTTAAACAAACTTCCCTTTTTGTTTGTTTGGTTTGGTTTTTCAGCAACAGAAAATGAACTGAGCAAGTAATTAAACAAAATCACTTGTTGTGATACAGAAAATAGAAATTTAGAGCCCTGCATACAGAGACCTCTGAGGACAGAGACCCAGGATTCTGTAGGTATGAAGCTCAGGAAAGGAGGAGAAGCCAGTGTAACAACCATAATATAATGTAACACTCACAGAAGAGAAAAGCTGACACAATGCTACACTTGTCTGGTCCCTCTCAGAAGAATAGGTCTATGGAGGGTGCTGGACTGAAGTGTTCCCCATACAAATCCCATCTCATGTTCAATGCTAAATAACTTTACATTTCACATTTGCCATTGGACTCAGCATAAGACTTAGAAGTTATTTGTTGTCTGAATAATTGTTGATTTTTAATTGATTTATTTTATTTTGTGTGTTTGAGTATTTTGCCTGCATACAAGTATGTGTATCACGTGCAGGTCTGGTGCCCATAGAGTTCGGAAAAGAGTGACTGGTCTCCTTGAACTGAAGTTATATATGGTTGCCTGCTGCCATTAGGATGCTGGGAACCAAATCCCAGTCCTTTATAAGAAAAGCAAGTGCTCTCAATCAGAGTCTTTTCTCCAGCCCCAGTAATTACTAATTCTTATACCACTGTGCTGCGAGTATATGTTGAAAGCCAGGGGAATTTGTGCAAAAGAACAAAATGAAGTCTCTGACTTAAGGAAACTCCCGTCCCAGAGGGAGGAACTGTCAGAGAAGATCTCTTAGTCAGAGATCTGAGAAGGTTCAGTGGGTGTCAGCACATGCCCTGCAATATGAGGACCTGAGTTTGAATCTCCAACATCTACATAAACATCAGGCACGGACAGAGACAGATGGGTACTGGGAGCTTGCTGGCCATCCAGGAAGCGGAAATGGCAAGCCTCGGGATCTATGTGAGACCGTGTCTCAAAGGAATAAGGCAAAGAGTCATAGAAGGTATCTAACATCTTCCTCTGACCTCCACATAAATACACATGGACACATGCATGTGCATATGTGTATGTGCATAGGCATGTTGGCATGTACACACATGCATAGACATGCTCACATATATACACACACAGAGGATGGGTTGATCAGCTTTTAATTATTTTAATGCATCAACTTTAAAAGAATGTGTCTTTAATGTATGCATTGTGTTTACTGTATCTTTAATGTATGCATTTAATATATCAACTTTAAAAGACTAAGTAAGTTATAGGTGCTGGAGAGACAGTTTAGTTGTTAGTACTTGCTGCTTCCTGAGAAGAGCCAAGTCCAGTTTTGGCCACCTTTGTCAAGCAGCTCACAGGCCCCTGTAACTCCACCTTCACCGAATCCAACACCCTTTTCTGGCCTCCACAGGCAACCTACACACACACACACACACACACACACAATTTAAGAATAATAAATCTTATAAAACAAACAGTTTATAAAGAGCAAAAGCATTGTCACTTTGGAGACTAAGATGGAAAGACACAACGATTCTGTGGGTTGGGGTTCTGAACCAAATAAAAAGAAAGCTGGACACCAGTATTTGTCTCTCTTTGCTTTTTGACCCAGGAGCAATGTGACCAGCTCACACCCCTGCCACCATGCCTTCCCTACCTGGATGGACCCTCAAACCATGAGCCAAAATTAACCCTTCATCCCTTCCTTACATTGTCTGTGTCAGGTGTTTTGTAGCACCAAGAAAGTGTTACCTTAATCACAGTTGGGTGGTCTTCGGCCTTTTCCTCCTGGACATATACAGAGGAGACACACTCTAGTGGAGCATGTGGTATACCAAGACCTTTTACCTCAGGGTCAGGATGGAAGAGGCCAAGACAGGGCCAGGATTCTGTCCCCTTTCATTTCAAAGCACCCCAGTAGTCCTCAGCTTTCAAGGCTTCTTCCATTTTCTGATAGTGTCTCAAACATGTGGGCCTTTGGGGTACATTTAAGACTCTTTGGGCTGGAGAGATGGCTCAGCGGTTAAGAGCACTGACTGTCCTTCTGGAGGACCTGAGTTTGATTCCCAGCATCCACATGGCAGCTAACAACTGTCTGTAATTCCAAGATCTGACACCCTTCCACAGTTATACATGCAGGCAAAACACCAATTCACATAAAATAAAAATAAATATTAAAAAGAACAGAAGCCAAGTCTCCAAGACATCACACCTTTATATATATACATATATATAATGAGTTCATATATATGTACATATATATATTTGAGAACTTTATACACTGATAATATATTTTAATGCTGGTCACTCTTTATCTCTCTCCCAGCTACTCTCAGATCTTCCATATCCCATCCAACCTTCCCCAAAATTTGTGTCTTCTTTTTCTCTCCAGTCCTCTGATTTCAGTGTATACTGTTGCTCCTGTGGCTCCTGTGCATGAGGCCACACCCTTAAAGAAAACAGGCTCTCCTATCATCAGCTCCAATGTTCCTGAACTGAGAGTTAGGGCACATGGAGCCCCTCCCCTCCATACCAGAATATTGGCTGGTTTGACCTGGTTTGAATCTTTTTCTGGCAGCCAAAACTTCTGTGAGTTTATGATCTCAGCAGGCCTGTTATGTCCAGAACACTCTGACTCGTACAATCTCTTTGCCCCCTCTGCTTCCATGGTTCCTGTACTGGCTGGTTTTATGTTAACTTGACACAAGTTAGAGTCATCAGAGAGGAAGGAGCCTCAATTGAGGAAATGCCTCCATAAAATCTGTCTGTAAGGCATTTTCTTTATTAGTGATTCATGGAAAAAGGCCAGCCCATTGTGGGTGATGTCATCCCTGGCCGGTGGTCCTGGACTGTGTCAGAAAGCAGTCTGAGCAAGCCATCAGGAGCAAGCCAGTAAGTAGCACCCCTCCATGGCTTCTGCATCAGCTTCTGCCTCCAGGCTACTTTTCTGAGTTCCTGCCCTCACTGCTTTTGATGGTGGACTGGTATATAGGACTGTGAGTAAAATAAACCCTTTCCTCTCAAGTTGCTTTTGGTCATGGCATTTCATAACAGCAATAGTAACAGTAGTAGTAGTAGTAGTAGAATGTGTGCGTGCGTGTGTGTGTGTGTGTGTGTGTGTGTGTGTGTGTGTGTGTGTGTGTGTGTGTGTATGTGTGTGGCTATGCACTGAGAGCAAAGAAGGGGTGACTAATAGAGCCTGGAATGGCCTGACCTGGATACAGGGCAGGTTTTCTGAATTCGTTCATCACATGCTGTCTTGCTTATGGAAATCATGACTCCTCTTAGCGCAGTCAGCCAGTGTGATGACTTACGGAGAAAGAAAGAGGTGGGGGAATCCCGAGGCAGGCACTGTGGTCCCACTTTGCTTTCTGTGAGAAGCTTGGGATGGAGCCCAGAGCTTTGCACCTGCTAAACCAGTACTTCACCACTGAGCCAAGTCCTCAGTCTTGTAATTGTGTTTAAAAAAAAAATAGTTAAGATTTATAATCTTAGCAATTTCTGTAATCACAGAAGTTAAAAGGTAGAGGCAGGAGGATTATGAGTTCAAGGTCATCCTCTGTAACGGTTTGCTTTCTGTTGCTGTGATAAAACACAGACAACAACCAACTTGAGGAAGGAGTGGGTTTACATTTCCACAGCACAGCCCATCACTGAGGGAAGCCAGGGCAGGAGAGAGCCTGGGGGCAATGACTGAAGGGAGGCAAGCCCGGAGGAAATGCTGCTCACTGGCTTGCTCCTGAGGATTCACTACACAGCCCAGGACCATTGCCCACAATGAGCTGGGCTCTCCCAATCTGTCACTAATCAAGGAAATGTACCCTAGACATACCCACAGACCAATGTGAAGAAGGCAATTCCTCTACTAAGGTCCCTTCTTCCCAGGTGACTCTCTTGTCTGTGTTAGGTTGACAAACAAACAAACAACACCCCCCCCCTTAACCAGCATAGTAACAAAGCAAGTGTGAGGCCAGCCTGGGCTACATGAGACCCTGAGTCTACAGCCTGGGCTACATGGGACCCCAGGTCTATAGTTACTATTTGCTTTAATTAATGTTACCTGAAACTAGAGTTGGCTCTTTAAAAACTAAATGACCTTGGAAAGTTGTTGAAACTTCCAGAGACTTGTGTATTCCTTACTGAAAAATAAAAATCCCAGCCTTTTATCTAAGAAGGGGCAGGTCAGGCTTAAGGAACACGCTAAGAGTTGTCCCTGAGCTTTGGCCTAATGTTTAAAAGACTGGGTTATTTTTAAGTCAATAATTCCAGTGATGAGTTTCTATAAGAAGCCATTTCTCCTTTCTCCAGGGTTATCAAAGGCTGTCTTCAGGCTGGCTGTGGTGACATAGACTTGTAATTCCAGCTCTCAGGAGGCTGGTGTAGAGTGTTGAGTTCAAGGCTGGCTTGGGCAACATAGCAAGATTCTGTCACAAACCAAAGCAAAACCAAGGGACGTTGATTTCAGTACTGTTGTAACCTGGTTGTGCTTAAGGATTACCAATCTTCTCCCCGACTCTACCTGGTTCTACCAGCTCTCCAAACTCCTGATGCTTAGCTCAGGCTGTCAGACCAGAACCAATGCTTATGGTGCTGCTGTCTACATTCCCCACTCCAGGGGTCCTAAGAGCATGGCCAGGTTTCTTGACTTCACATGACATCAAGGAGGCTGGGAGGCTTGGAGATAGGTTCAGCGTCAGCTTCATGCTATCTCCATGGTGCTTCCTATCCTGTGGCATGCTCATGGACCTGGGTTAACTGTCCAGAGTCTGACATGTCCTGTGAGGAGGATCTGTGTCTCTGAGCCTCTATCAGACACCCCTAGTGTATTAACTCATCTGATATGTTCTGATGACTCTGAATCTCAGAGTCTAGGTAGGTAACACCTAGTGTGGGCTGTGGCTAGGCTATTGGATGACATTTGCTGTCTAGGCAATATTTCCATGAAGTTAAACTGAATGAAGCATCCAGGGTGGGAAAACAAAGACTCTGTTGCTCCTAGGAAACATATGAGTGTGCGTGTCCATGGAGGAGGGGGGAGGGAAGGGGGGAGAGGGATGGGGGTACAGAGCTGCCTCTGAGTATAAGCGTGTGAGTAGGTTGTGTGACTATGTCGTGCAGGGGAGCCTGAGGGTGTGTGAGGATCTGCATATTCACTCTGTGAAGAGGAAGAGGCTGTATTCTCAGCTCTTCTGAGCTCTAGGGTTCATTCTGGTGATTTCCTGACAGAATCTAGAGCAGAGCCAAAATAAAGAAATTAACGATAGATTCTGTGTGGAGGGAGAATTTATCAGTACTTGCTAATTTTAAAAAAGTATTTATTTGTGTGCATGTGTCTCTATTTGTGTGTTTATGTGCCATGTGTGTCATTAGAGGCTAAAAGGGGCATTGGATCCCCCCTGGGGCTGGATTTAGAGCTGGGTATGAGCTCAATGTGCTTGGGACCAGACTCAGGTCCTCTCGAGGAACAGCAAGCAATCTTGACTGTCAAGCCATCTCTCCAACCCCTAATTTTCTAATTTGACATCATCAGCGATACAAAATTCTTGAGCACACAGACAGAAATCCTGCTCAATAGTAGCCACACAGAGATCACTGTAAGTTTTGACATAACAGGCCAGATACTAACCACACTCTAGGTGTATCAGGAAGCCCTACAGCTGTATGTCAGGATCCCCAGGAATCCAGAGAGAGATGCTAATTCTGTTGTTATGAATCAATTAATTTGACACAGCCCAGAAGCCCTGAGCCGTTCTCCTTGCTACAGAGTTACAGAATGAAATATTCTATAGATGCATTCATCATCCTGTTCTGTAGAGGATGCACAGCCTAGAAATGAGACGAGGAGGAGTCTATCCAGGGCCTCTCAGCACACCCTTGGGCTACTCTGTCATGATGTGCGTGAGCAGCTCCTGTAGACAAGGTCCTCACTCTTGGGCACAGCCACTATACTATAATACCCTGCCCTGCAGAGAGACATGTTTCTCTTAGTGTCAGGGCCCTTGGGCTGAGAGGTGAGACAATGGCAGCTGCCACTGGGTCCAAAGTCAGGGCTGGAATGGTAAGTAGCTCTGGGCTTTTCTAGTTCTCAGTTGCTTCCAACCCGAAAGACAGATATCCATGTGTCTCACAAGACTAAGGGTACTGTGTCTGGAGGACCAGGTGCCGTTTCTTGCAAGAGAATCATCTGGAAAGGTAAAACAGAACAATCAAGTCTAATGCAGCACAGGGTGGGAAAGGCAGGCAGGGAGGTGGGGCCAGACTGGATGAGCTGGCCACCTCCTGGGAGAGTGAGGTAGGTGTTCCTTAAGAGAAGTGAGGTTTCTTTGGGGCGATGAGAAAAATTGCTCATAATGATGTTAATTACAACAGGGTACTGCTCCTCTCTGCAGGGCTTTTCATCTTCAAAGGATGCCCAGGATACAGCAGGAATGCTTGACATGAAAGTGTCTAGAGCTTAAGACTTGAAGTGGAGGGATTGTGGTCACATAGCTGGCCCCATGCAGCCCAGCCTGGTGCAGCCTGGGCACCCCAACGTGGCCTGCAGAACCAGCACCCAAAGAATTCCTTGATGCAAAATGAGCTGGCTGAGGGGAGTATCTGTGTCCAGCAGCTGCCCACCCTACCTCGATCGGACTGGAGAGGCTGCAGAACAAGCATCAGTCCTAGCTCAGGTCTCAAAAGCAACGAATGCCTAGATAGGGCTGCCTCTAAAACCAGAGGCACTCAAATAAAATCGAATTTCAGGCAAAAAAATAGTTCGGAGTATTTGTCGTTTGTTTGAAATTCAAATTATAAGCCATGTCTTGTGTTATGTGCTAAAACTGGCAGTGTTGCCTTCCCTGAATATGCATGTGCATGTGGGAGTACACACACACACACACACACACACACATACACACACACACACACACTACCCCCACCTGCTAACTCATGCTTAATTCCACTAGGGGCTCATGGATTATGCATCAGACATACTCAGGCCCAGCCTAACTCACGTTTGTCTGCCACTCCGGCCAGGGACAATCCAGTAGTCTTCCTTGAGGCCTCTCTCTGTGTCTTTCAACTACTTAGGGTGCTTCTGGAATGGGATATGGAAAGTTCCTCTACTCTACCCTCTGTCTTTTTTTCTGTAATCTAACCTCTCTCTACCTCTCTAGCTCAAGGAGAAGTCTGTGCCCACGCATCACCCCAGATGACTGGCATGGGAATTCCTCTGACAGAAAATAAGAGAAATGGTCACTGGGCTGAAATAAGCTTCCTGCCTAGGCTGTGGAATCCAGCTGCCAGGCGGGTCTGGGCCTGAACTGGAGATGCCAACACTCTCCCAGTCTGGGCGGGAAGGGAGGGCAGGTTTCTACTTGTAACTGGGAGGCTGCATGTCTGTGCTGCGCCAGAGCGAAACTCCCAGGGCTTCGAGACACTGAGTCTCACAGAGAGGTTCCCAGGCTCCTGAAGCTCCAAGTCCTGCCCCTGGGCTCCAGTCAGGGTCAAAGGCAGAGTGACTGAGGTCCTCACACCCCCGGGAAAGACAGATGGTCATACATTCACATCCTGAGATATGACTTTAGGCCTCTGGGCCAGATTAACATTCCAGCATGGAAGCTTCCAGTTCCCCTTATGACCTAATAGAAAGTCAGCATCACAGCAGGCTGGGCAGCTTCTACTCTCTGTGAACCAGCCCTGGACCCGGATAAGGCACTTTTCAAAATTAAAGAATCATAACACCCATTTAAAAAAAAATGAAAGGGGCCCAGAAGGGTCTGACTGGGTGGTTGGTGAGGAATTCCTGTACAGAGGGGCAGATTTGCTTTTCCTCAAAGGGCAGAATTCTGGAAGAATCCCTTCAAAGCTTATGTTGGCAACTGTAGAGAATCATATTGGAGGGTCTGATCTGCTGGTGCAGGTCTGTAATTCCAGCTCCTTCGTGGCTGAGGCAAGGAGAATAAACTCTTAAGGCTTACACTACAGAGCGAGTTTAAAGTCAGACTAGGCAAAAATAAAAAGAGGGCTGGGGAGATAACTCAGTGAGAGAGTGCTTCCCTAGCACATTCAAGGCCCTGGGTTCAATCCTCAGCTGAAGGAGAGGGGGGAGGGGAGGAGAAGGAACACATAGCCATATTTCCCTGTATGCATATATGAAAATGTCAAAGCCAGGTATGTGGTGGCCCAGCACTCGGCAGGATCAGAAGTTCAATGACATCCTTAACTACATTGAAGTCCAAGGAAACCTGGATATATAAGATCCTATCCGAATAATAATAATCATAATATCACAAGAAACTCACCATTTTTTTACAATTAATACATGTATTAATTAAACAGAAAACATCAATAGAAAATTGAAAGGAAAAAGAAAAATTATAGTCAGCTGGGTAAACACGAAAAAGGAAAAAAAAATCAAACAGCACATTTTACAACAAAGTTTGTAACTTGAATTCTGAAAAGGAAATTACCCAGACTTTCTGAACAAGCCCCACTGGCTGTCAGTACGAGACAGTGAGCCTTCCTTCTACCTTCTCACTAAGCATCTTCATCTTCACCTGCCAATCATGGCTTGTGGGGCACAGATAAGAGGAAGGGAGCGTGGGAGTGTGGGAGGGAGGGAGAAAGTATGGGGTTCTATTTCAACTAAAACCTAAATAGAAATATTGGCTCATCTTTGAAGTCTCCTGCGCTGGTTCATGTTCCCTTAATACCTCTTCCCGGGAATCCCTGTCACCTGCCCCTCCACCACTACGGATGTGGCGGCCTTGCCCAGTCCTGTCAGGAATGTTTTGCAAATAGTGAATAGGCTGTATTTGGAAGCTTCCTGGCCACCCCAGGGAGTTAGCTAGGTAGGCATCGGGCCAGCATAGGCCTGGTAGACTCCTTGCTGTATCTGACAGGCCAGGAAGTCATTGCTGAGCTCGCAGTTCAGCGATGCGCTGGTATCTCTGTGCTGGGAGGGACGGGTGTGTTGGTGGCCTTGCATCTGATTCCTTGGTCTGATCAAAATGTGTGTGTATGGGTGTGTGTGTGTGTGTGTGCGTGTGCGTGTGCGTGTGCGTGTGCATGTGTGTGTGTGTGTGAGAGAGAGAGAGAGAGAGAGAGAGAGAGAGAGAGAGAGAGAGAGAGAGAAACAGTCCCAGATCTGAAGTTTCTCTGTGAATTTAAAGTAGAAGGTGCCCTGTACAGGACAATGGCCATGGGAGGAGATATCCCAGGAAGCAGAGACCAGTGAACAACTCTGCTCTGATTGGGTCTCCATTGCATGTCAGCTTTTCTATCTTAAAGTTCAGCTATTCAGACTTGAAACTGACCCTGTGCACTTTTCAGAGAACAACAGGGAAGTTTTTATGTGGGTGCTGGAGGATTTGAATACAGGTCCTCATACTTGCGGAACAAGAGCTCTTATTACTCACTGAGCCTTTTTCTCAACCCTGTGTGTATTTTATAAGGCTCATGTCGTTAAAAACCTATTGGAAATGTGTGCAAAATTTGTAGATCTTACAGAAAACCTTGAATTCTCGGGGCAAACTGGGTAAGGTGACTACACCTCCTCAGAGGAAGGTGGCTCTTCGGGTGGCCAGGCCTTCACTGTTTTCAGATGCACTCAACCTACAGAGTATTGTCTGTGGCTGATAGCTTTTACACAAGCCCTCACTGTAAATAGGAAAGTTCAGCTCCACAGGACACTTGGGTCCCCTCAGACTATTTCCAGTCTGCCCCATCCCTGCTGATGTCACACTTCTGTTGACTGGTGTTGACCTCCCACAGGACATCTCAGAACCATGGCAAGGCTAGGAGTCATGTGATCTGGAAATCTTCCAGAATGCAAACGGATAAGTTAAAGACTTCATTTGAGGCTGGGAGCTTTCTGGTTGGTGACAATTTGCCAAAAAGATTCAGTTTTCATAACAAACAAGGACAAAATAAAACATTAAACAAAGCAATGTCTATGTGATTTGCGGAAGGAATGGAGTTACCAAGCTCAGGAGGCAGTCCCTATCAATGATCATCCCAAGTGTGTTACCATGCTCAGGAGGCAGTCCCTATCAATCGATCATCCCAAGTGTGTTACCATGCTCAGGAGGCATCCCTATCATCCCAAGTGTGTTACCATGCTCAGGAAGCATCCCTATCATCCCAAGTGTCAACACTCTCACTATTAGGGACTCCAGTTAGGATCAGCAAGTGGGAAATGTATTCAAAACCTGTAATTCCAGAGAGTCTGATGCAGGGTTACCCATAGCTACAGAGTTAGTCTGAGGCCAGTCTGGGCTATGTGAGACCCTGTCTCAAAATAATCTAAAATCAGAACAAATGGAGTAAGCATCTACCTGCCCCTCTTTCTGGGATGACCTTCTTTCTGATATGGTTGGGAACAGAAAAGGCTTTCAACTGGTCTGCTGCCCACCTGGTGCTTTTCTCTCCTGAAAACTCCTGCTGATTTCTTGCTGTTCTTTGGAGTTTACTGACAGTTTTATCTTGTTCATTACCTGTGTCCTCTACTAGAATATAAGTGCCTTGAGAGCGGAGACTGCCATCTGTCTGTCTGTCTGTCTGTCTGTCTGTCTGTCATGTTAACTGCTATACCCACAGAACCAACAGCAGAGCCTGGTGCGTCTTAAGTACATGAAACATATTTGCTGGCTGAGTGGATGCAGTTTTTTGACTTGGGAACCATTAAGCATTGGTAGAAAGCTCTTGAGCTGGAGAATGCTGGGCTCGGAGCTCATGAGGAATAAGGCATAGACTGGAATGGATTTGGAGGTGAGGGCAGTAGAAGAACACAGAAGTGGGAACAGAGACCTTCAGTGGGAAACAGGAGACCACAGGAGGGGGAAGTGTCTCAAGGGAGGGAAACCCCTAATGTCCAGCAGCTGCCCAGTGTCTGTTTCTCAAATGGTAAATGAAGGAATGTGTCATGTGAGATGAACCTAGGGCTCTGGGCTGGCCCATCTGTGGGAGGTCTGAAAGTCCCCCAACCAGGAGTTCTAGGACACCACCAGTGAGCTCCTGTGTTCTGTGGACTCTCGAACCTGTGCTTGGACAAAGCTGAGATTAAGGCTGTAGAAACAGGTAGGGTCTGGGCTGTGGTGTCAGATCAAATGACTCCTTGGGTGTTATTATACCAAAGCTTTGAGCTCATGTGGGGGCATTTGTGTAAACAAGAGTCTAGAGGGCTCTTTTTGGTCATTCCTAAAGAGTGGGAAACCCTGTAGGCGCTGTCCTTGTCTTTTCAATGGAAACTTAGGATCACTTCTGAGAAGGCTGAAGAGTGGACCAAGGTAAGAGAAAGCTACAAGGTGGAGGGGTGAAGAGAAAGGTTGCCTTCTTGGCCCAAAGCTCTCATTTATCCTTCTCCATTTCAACACTTCAGAAATAGTCACTAGCTCATGCTCAGGCCTCTTTCCTGATCCAACCCACAGAAACAAGGTACCCCATTTTCTCTGCTCAATCATCAATGTGTAGATTCACATTTTGGGATTTCTCAGGGTTTTATTGGATGAAGACCAGAGCCTGGACCTATGCTTGTTATGGCCTAAAGATGGGACTGTGGGTGGATGGAACAAGCAGTAGTAACAGGTCACATTTGCTGAGCCCCATCATGTTCCAGTTACACCATTTGATCTTTTTGTCATTCCCAAGAGACAGTCAGTGCTCTCCTTATGAGGAGAGTAAACTGAGGCCGATTCAATTAAGAGAAGAGTGTGCCTTCTGCACACATGTGGCATGCATGCACCGAGTCAAGAACGCACGTTTGTGTTTGTCTTGGGTGTCCTGTGTATCGGTGTCCAATAGTACTGAAAGTTTTATACCCTGAACAGCTTCTTCTCTGTTTTTGCTAGTTTGTATTCAAACATTTGGCTGACATCATTCCCTATTCTTTTTTTGTTGTTGTTAGTTTTAAAATCTCCCTCTGTCTCTGTCTCTGTCTCTCTCTCTCTCTGTCCATTTATATGAGTGAGTACTGGCATGTGTCTGCCATGGTGTGTATGTGGCACTAGAGAACAATGTCAGCTGTCATTCCTTGCCTTCCACTTTGTTTGAGGCTTCTTTGTTGCTCACCACTGTACATGCTTGCCCACAAGCTTTCAGAGATTCTCCTGTCTCATCTCACCCGAGGAATTCGACCTTGCTGGACCTTAGATAGACTGGGGATTTAAATTCAGGTCTTTATGCTTGTACAGCAATTGATTTACCCACTGAGGCATGTCCCAGTCCCCGTGTCCCTGTGTTTGTTTTTTCTTTCTTCTTTACTCTCTCTCTTTTTTTGTCAAGAGACAGGGCATCATGTAGCCCAGGCTGGCCTTGGATTATGCATGTGAGAATGACTTTGGAATTCTGACCCTCCTGTCCCCTTGTCATGGTCACTCTAAGATGGCTCACCACACTCGGTGTTCAGCAGTGCTGAGGATCAAACCCAGAACTTGGAGCATGCTGGGTAATGCCAAATGAGCCAGCACTGAAGCCTTTTCTTCTGGTCTTAGTTCCTCTCTCATGCTGTTGCTCTGTCCTCACCCTGTGGGTCAATGCTTATGTGTCTCTAATCCTCGTGTCTCTAATCCTCATTGCCATTATACTGGGCAGGTCTTGGGAATGAGAAGGAATAAACATGTCTGGATACTCAGCAGGACAGAAGTCCAGATTCTTATTCTTCTTCTTCTTCTTCTTCTTCTTCTTCTTCTTCTTCTTCTTCCACCACCAAAAATGTCAGTGTGTACACACACCTCATTTTCCTACAGTCAGCCTTGAGTTAGTCAGCTCACACGTAAGTCCAGGTCTATGCCAGGACATCTGACAAGAGTTCTCATCTGGTTGTCTTTGGAAAAGGCCTGGTGAATATGGCTGAGTCATGGCTCACACAGCAACACAAAGAACATCTGAGGACAGGGAGGGTTGCCCACTTTCAGGACACGTTCTTCCTGACCAGCAGTATTTGGGGACAAGGTGGGTTGTTTGCTGTTGACCATTAACTCCAAGGCAGGCCACTGCTCTATCCTTTCGGTAACACGATCCCTCACACTCACAGTATCTGTTTGGTGGCTTGACTCTTTTGCTGTAGATGGAAACCCCTCACATCAGGGAAAGAGGGGACTGGGATCTCAAATTTGCAAGGTAGCTAATGGATAGAGGGTCCTGGGCTGAGATGACTGACTTCTGAGGGACCCTCTTAGTCTATGGATGGAGGGTCCTGGGCTGAGCTGACTGACTTCTGAGGGACCCCCTTAGTCTTCTTTCCCCTCTGCTCTTCCTGCCCAGGAAGAAGCTGCTTCTCTGACAGCAGTTACCAGTGTTGTTCTTGACTGAAGGAGATAGTTAGACATGAGTACCTGGGCACCTTAGTGGGGGGGGGGAGCTCCTTGAACCTGAGCCAGTCTGCTCACAGTCCAAGGAAGAAAATGAGGTTTGTTTGGATGTTTGTTTTTGCTGTGGCTCCCTGCTATCCTGATAAATTCTAGGATGCTGTGCACAGGGGTCAGAGGGCAAAGGAAGAGGTGATAAGAGCAACAAGCTCTGTGCATTACTGTCAAGTGGGGTAAATATGCATTCTTGAGACCTTGAAATACCTGGATGGAGACAGAGGTGGCCAGGGCCAAAAAAGGATTTGGACACAACCTCATGGGCTATGGAATGTCTTCTAGAAGACTCACTGTGGCCTGCGTTTATTATGAGACTGCAGAGCTAGATAGCTCAGTTAGGTGTTCTCATGCAGCAACCCACTACACTGAAGACAGCCTGGGAGAGCGGCTATCACCAACTCCTGGAAGATTTAGGCCTCCCTTGCACAAGCTTCTGGCTGGGGTCCCAGCTTTACCTCATCCTTTGATCTGCCAAGAAGAAGAGGGAGGACTGGATCTCATTGCTTTATTGTTACATGCACAATATTAATATAGGTTGACATCTCCAGCAGCAAAAGACACTCACTTCCCACAAAATGAGAGGTAATAGGAATAGGAGTGACTGGGATAGGGGAGAGGCGGAACGTCCCCAGGTCTCTGCTGTGCTGTGAGTCAGGGCCCCTGTACTGCAGCCCTGAAACTCAGACTCACAGGTGAGGTGAGTCAGCACCACCCCACCTGAGCAGCAACACTCAGGGGCGAAATGATGAGAGCAGATCAGGCCCAACCACGCCAGAGATGACTGAACCTCCAAGGAAGACATAGAATCCATTTCTGCACGACCTTGGAGGAGCTCATAAGATACTCTGACCCCAGCCCACACAGATGTGTCTTGTTTTTGAGGCTAGACTTAACCTTACTATATAACCAAGGCTGGCCTTAAATTCATGATCCTCCTACCTTAATTTCCCAAATGCTGGGATTACAAACATATGCCATACCCAATCCTCAACACTTCAATACTTCTAAAGAAGACTCTCGAGTAATCATTTTTCTTGGGAGTTTCAGCCAGGGCAAGAGAGAGTGTCATGCAGGGCCTCCTAGCTTCTCCCAGGTGACAACCTTGGGTAGTCATCCCCTGATCACACATTTTAAAAAGCATTTGTTTGGTCTCTAGGGCCAGCCTCCCTGTGTCTTACCGCCCCTCCCCCCAAGACCTGAGCTTTACTGAGCATCAGTCTTAGAGAGTGGGTTGTGTTGATGAGCCAGCCCCTCATCAACAGAGGGAAGAGCAGCCATAGGTAGCGATTGAGGAGGCTGACTGAGACAGGCCTCAGGGTCTCCTTTGCCTTCCCAGGCACTGGTGGCAACTCAAGCTGAATTGGGACTGTGAGAAAACCAAGTTTATCACCAATCCAGGGCTCTTGAACCAACTTATGTTAATCTACTATGTTCCCCAGAATAGATATAGCTAGGTGGCTTATTGTCTTGTCAGTCAGGAGTATAGAAGGCTAATGTTGTGGTATCATTAAGCTGAGGTCTGTGGGAAGAAAGCAATTCCAGGGCTCTGCCTTGACTTCCTTTTTTTTTTTAATTTTATGTGAATTGGTGTTTTGCCTGTATGTATAACTGTGTAAGGGTGTCAGATCTTGGAATTACAGGCAGTTGTTAGCTGCCATGTGGATGCTGGGAATCGAACTCAGGTCCTCCAGATGAACAGTCAGTGCTCTTAACTGTTGAGCCATCTCTCCAGCCCCTGCCTTGACTTTCAATGACCATCTTCTCCTTTATCTCGGAATCATAGCCATTCCATTCTGTGTTCCACTCTCTTTCTTTTATAAGAACAGCAGTCATATTGGATTAGGGCCAGCTCAATGACCTCATTTTAACTCCATCTTATCTTTAAGTAACCAATAAAGCTGCACTCTGATCCTGGGGGCCAGAACATGTGACTACACTCCTCACATCACTACTGCACAATTTCTCCCTTGCCATCTTACTTTTTTTTTTTGAGACAGAGTCTCACTATGGATCCCAGGCTAGCTTCCAACTTGCTGTCTTATTTTCCTTCTCATTGTTGTGGTGAAATAACCAGGAAAAGCAACTTAAGGGGGAAAGGCTTTATTTTGGTTCTGTCCAGGAGTGCATACAGCCTGTCGCTACTGGGATTTCAAGGTCCAGGAGTGTGGAGCATCCTTAGTCATGAGCACAGAGCATTGAATTCATGTGTGCTAAAGCTACGCTTAGCTTCTCCATTTTGTACAGTCCAGAAATTCCTGCTCAGGTCCTGCTCAAAATTAAGATGAGTCTTCCCACATTAATAAGTTTAATTAAGACAGTCCCTCACAGACATCCTCAGAGGCTAACTTAATCTATACAATCCCTCACACCTGTGTCCTCCCGCATCCAGATGACAGTTAATATTCACTTTCACACTATGCAGTATCAGGCTAGCTTGAAGTCTCAGTCTTCTTGCCTGGGGTTCTTAAGGGGTGGATGTTTTCCATTACTGTTCTTCTTTTGGTAGTGCAGGTAGTGCCTCCCAAGGGCTGGAACTAATGGCATGCTCCACCACTGCTTGGCTATAAGGCCTTCAACTTATGGAGATCCAGATACTGTGGGTCACTACTCCCTGATCTTCATGACTTGGTTTTGTGGGTGGCTCGTCCTCTGAGATATTTCAGACTATTTTTTTTATTAAATATGCAATATATCACCACAGCAGAGGTTCTTACCTTGACATACTAGGGAACCACTCTACAATGAACTACACCCCAACTTTTATCCTAAGAGCCTTGCCCACATTTCACCTCCTTGTGACAGAGGTATTTGGGGGTGAGGGATTTGCCTCACCGACTGCACACTGCTTCTATAGGTAGTCTATGGATGGGGAAGGTGGGTAACAGTCTTCAGGCATATAGGACCTGAACTCCAGGTAACAGCAAAGATACCTTCTTACTCTTCAAGGTACTATGGGATAGTCTACCTTCGCTTAAATAATAACTGAGAATGCTATGTACTTTAGACACTTATAGAATGCCCGCATCACCCACAAGGCAGGCACCTTTAGATATCTCAATCTACAAAAAAGAAACGGAAGCCCAGACAGTTGACAAAACTTTCCCAGGTCTCTAGTGCCTGATAAAGTTCGGAGTTTGAACTCCACAGCTGCCTCCAGGGTATGTGCTTCATGGAGAATGGGAAAAAAGTGGAAATTGCCGTGATCTTTGGATAGGTGAAAACATAAGTTGGAACCTGGGGTCACAGGGACAGTCCTGGAGGCCGCATTGACAGGTCTTGGCGTAGCTTCTTAAAGCTGAGTGCATTTAGCTATGGAGCCCAGTCTCAAAACCCTCACTTGTGCAGGGTCACTATCGGAGAGGTCCTCCTATTTCCGCGTGACCTCCTAACCTCCCGGGTCCCCAGGACCATCGGACACCCGCAGGGCGAGGCCCACGCAGGCACCGCTCCCTCGGTTGGTGGCAGGGGCGTAGGGTGACTAACAGGCAAGGCGGAGCCGGCGGCCCAAGAACGCAGAGTATCAGATTTCTTGCAAGGCACCAATCCTGATCTCCGGGGGATGTGGCCACACCTGGAGGGAGTGGCCAGATGGCTCAGGGGCCGCGCAACCTGGGCTAGGCGCTGAGCTCCGGGCACCTAGGTGGGCAGGTGCGGGCCTGTGCGGGCGGCTGCGGAGCCCGCGGTTCCCAGCCGCGCCTAGCCGTCGGGGAACTTGTGTGCTGCAGCGGCTCAAACTCCTGTGCACCTGCTCCCGGACACCGACTGAGGCCAGGTGGGGACGCTGGCGTCGGCAGGCCACCGAGAGGAAGGAGAGACACCTGACGGGTGGGGCCGGGTCCACTGGAGTTGATGTGGGCGGAGGAGCTGGCTTGGGGACTGTTTCGTGCTCCGCACCAGGCTGGGTACTGGGCACCCTTCTCCATGTAGCTTTAGGGCGGCACCAGGCCCGTCCTGATCTCACACCGACTCGACACAATTTCCCTCCTGCGGAAAGAGCTCGTTCTCCGTCCGTCCCGCCTGCTTGCTCTGCTCTGCCTTTGGATGGAGTGTAAGCGCTCCCCCCCCAGGCC
>PVIH01005436.1:0-45163 GCA_004025045.1 Sigmodon hispidus | reverse complement strand
GCCTGGGAGACGTCCGTGGAGTTCCAGGTAGCCAAGCTAGGTCCTGGAGAGGGTGGCGCCAGCCAGGTGTGGCAGCTCTGTGGCTGAGGCCCTCCTGGCTTGAAGGGGCTGGAGGCGTCGCAGGGAAAGTCTTCCATACTTGCCTGGAAGGGAGGCCTGGGTTGCAATGCTTTACAGAAGTCTGCTTGGTGGTCAAGTGGTCAGCGGCCCTTCCTTGTTCTCTTGATGGGTGTCAAGATGGAAGCCAGGGAAGGGTGAGGGCGAAGGTGCTTGGGCAGGGATTGATGAAGTTGCTAGTTAGATCTGTGTCACTCATGACAGCACAGCAGCTTATAAACTAGACTCTGTCATACACCAACTCCGCAGCGGGAGGGATGGCAGAATGTGACCAGAGGCCCAGAATTTACTCCTAGGCTTGGCTAAAATCTGCGGAGCTGGCATTTCAGTTCCCATCAGGAAGAATGGGAAAGTAGGACAGCCCCGACAGACAGCTGCCTTTGGGAAAGGGCCCAAACCGTGACATTCTTCCATCTGGAGGTCTGAGGTCCCAGAAACAGGCTCGGTAAGGACTACAGAGGTGGTGGAGTGCTTCTTATAAAGGACCTACTCCTGGATCAGACAGTGAGAGGGCAGTTAGTGTCCCAGGGAGCCTGAAAGTGACCCTGCTCTCTGCTCAGCGAGAAGGTGGGTGGTGGCTTTGGCACTTGGATGGTTCCTACCTGTCAGAGGTACAGGCTTTCATTTTCATGTGGCAGCTGGAGATGGCAGGGCTCAGGCTCAGTGGCAGGAAGCTTTAGAGAGGTTCGATACAGGTGTGTTTAAGACTGGATGCCTTTGATCTCTTTATCTCATTGTGGTGGGGCCTCCACAGCATCCTTGTTGCTTTAGATGTGACCTCTAATGTGTAGGTGTGTGAGTGTGTGTGTGTATGTGGGGGGGGGGTTAGCGTGCAGGACACAGTGGTGGAGTTTGGTGCAGCCCAGAGGTAAGGTAGGGGCCACTTAACATCCTTGTGTCTCTGTTAGTAACTCAGCTGTCAAGTGGGGCTGACACCACTTCTGGGATCCTGAGAATGACATAACAGGTGAAGCCTTGTTGATGTGGAAGATGGTGTTGACATTCTTCCTGAGAGGTGTCATTATCCCGTGGCATAGGAAAGTGCTGCTGCAGTTTTAAAATAATTAGGAATTGAAACATAATGGGGATTATGTATATGTATATATATGTATATGCATATAGAGAAGTGTACAAAGCACTGGGCAACCACTATATAGCCCATGGTGTCCCAGTATCTTCCCCATTAGTGCCTTTGTGTATTACGCAGTGGAGATACTGCTGTATGGTCATGGTTGTGAGTTTCACAGTCCCTGGATTTGGTTTTAATAAACCATTTTTCTCTCTGACGTCTTGCTGTTTTTACCCTCTCTCATACCTGTAAGATGCTCAGATGGCAGATGAGGACCCCTAGGCTGACTTTTACAAGGCACAGAGTTGCAGAAAAGGACCTCAGGCAGGTTGACGTGTGTGGTCCCGCCTGACGGGAACAAGGACAATCTGGATGAAGATCTTGGTCACCAATGTCCAGGGGTGGCTCTTCCAGCCTTGCTAATGCAGATTGGACTGGTTGATTCAAGTTTTTTTTTTTTTTTCTTGATTGCGGTGAATCAACTGCATAGTCAGACAAGAGGTGGATTTCACATGTGTGACAAACCCAGCACTAAATATGACCGCTCAGCGCACAATGCCAGGTTAATAGATCTGCTGTCCTCCCCTATTCTGACTCTCCTGTCCTTGCCTCATCCTCTTTTAGCAGGAATGGGACCTGGGAAGAGGAGGCAGCATTTGCTATTGGGGTAGAGAGTCCTTTTGAATATTTCTTCTTGAGGCAGGGTCTCATGTAACGCAGTCTGGCCTGACCTCCCAGTCCTCTTCCCTTGTAATCCCTTTGCAAGGGGTGTCCACATGCTCTCTGGTGTAATGGTTCCATGTGATGGCTTGTGAAGCATCCCAAACCAGGGTCAAGAGCAAGGGCTCTAGAAGGCTCAATGCCCTGCTCAACTGCCCCAGCAAGCTGTGCTCCCAAGAGGAAGGTTTCAGTTGCAGGACTTGCTAATTGGGTCAGGAGGCTCAGGTCCTGCCTTGCTCTTAAATTGCCAGCTATTGAGTTGGGTTGAGTTGCTTGTATTTGGGGGGGGAAACTGGCCAGGGAAAGAAGCGATGTTAGAGGTTCACTCATGGCTAGGCTTCTCTGAAGACAGTCTTCAGCAGGCTCAACTGGCTCTGTTCCAGAATGGGAACTCTGACAGGACGCTTCTGGAGAGAAGACAGTAGTACCATTTGCAGGCCGTCCGTGGGGTTTACAGTTCCAGTATAGATTTCCTCAAGAAGGAAGGGGCATGGGCTGAGAACACCGAGCGATGATTAGTAATTAACACAGTGCTTGGCACATGACTGATAGTGAACAAATATTTGTGGAATGACTTACTTTTTCCAGGTGTCCATTTCTATCTTAAGTAAAAAACAAAAACAAAAACAAAACAAGGAGAGTGAAACACAGAAGAGTCTATGGCCATATTACTCTGAACATACCTAATCACATCCAAAAACCCAATGTAACACAGCCAGGAGACAGTTTTTTAATGAGTGACTTTCCCCTCTGGCAAGGGATCCACAGGCCTTTGTTTTGGGTTGTGAGTGCTGGCTGCTGCTGTAAAATGTTATCTGCGCTGTCCATGTTTCTAGGAGAATCAATCGCAGACTTTACCCAGCCTGGCGCCTGGAACCAATTGGCTTCCTCCAGCCTCTGTGGGGAGATAAACAGACCCAAGTGAGGCCAGCCTAGCTGCACAGGGCTTGGCTGTCACAATGGGATTTGGTTATTGGAGGGCTTCTTAGAGCTTTACGAGGCTTGCCTTGGGGAAGTGTTCCCAAGCTGTTTCTCAGACACTGGAGACCAGCTGGGACTCCTTTTTCTAGAAGCCAAGAGAAAGGAAGGCTGTCTGGGCCCAGTTCTTCAGATTTCCATGCACAGACTGCCTGCTCACCCATGTAAGTGAGGACTTTGGAACCTGGACCCGCCCCTCATCTGCTTCTCTCAAGGAACCGTCTTGTTCATTTTCCATTGTCTTCTTGGAAAGATGTGTGATTAGCTTCTGACCCATATGCTTTCTGTTCCCCAAACTTTACTTCCCTTTCCTGAGGCGAGATTGAAAAGAGCAATCACCTCAGCTTTGTGGAGGAGCCTCCCACCCACACCCCCCAGGAAGCTCTGCTCCAGCACTAGTGACATCACCTTTTCATTACTCTGCTTAACGACTTAAATAGAAGAAATGTGATCTGCCCGCATGATAAGTCTGATTTGGCTGAAGCATGAAGTATAAATGGCTTTGCAATAAGAATCAAAAGAACCCTTTTACCTCGTTTCTTTTCCTCTCTCTGGCACAGGTTATTGCCATATTTAATTTCTTTGCTGTAATCTAGTGAAACTGTAGCCGCAGTGCATGGGAAGAGTGGCTGGGAAAGTTCCCAGTGGCTAACCCCATTCTCCCATCCTCCCTACTTCTAGATCATGGCTCTCCACCCCCGAAGAGTCCGACTAAAGCCCTGGCTGGTGGCCCAGGTGGACAGTGGTCTCTACCCTGGTCTCATCTGGCTACATAGAGATTCCAAACGCTTCCAGATCCCTTGGAAACATGCCACACGGCACAGCCCTCAACAAGAGGAAGAAAACACCATTTTTAAGGTAAAGAAACTTCCTTCTGCCATCTGAGTTGAATTTTGTTGAGGCCATCCTGGGTTTGTTTGCTTTCTCTATTCTGGCATTCTGGTGCAGTGAAATGTATACAATGAGATGCCCAAATTGTGATTCCTCTTTTCAAACTGTGTCTATGAGGCTGAGATCATTTACATTCCCATTGTTTGGAAGACACTCAGTTCATATCCCAGTAGACCTGGAGGGGGAGGAAGTGGGGGTGTCATTGGAGGCTCAACTCCCAGAGGATATAGAGTATGGCTTTCCCAAAAGAACTAAGATCGGGACTGGAGAGATGGCTCAGTGGTTAAGAGCACTAGCTGCTCTTTCAAACGACCGGGGTTCAATTCCGAGCACCCACATGGCAGCTCAAAAAACTGTCTATACCTCCTGTTCCACGGATCCAACATCCTCACATAGACATACAGCAGACAAAACACCAATGTAAATAAAATAAAAATAAATTAAAAAAAAAACAACTAAAGTTGGCCACCAATTTTCCCAGGGCTCTTGCCATGAAAAAAGGTACTTGAGTCCATGGACGGCTGACAGGATGAAAGCAGAGTTTTTGGTTGTCAGTTGCTTGTACATAGCTTATAAGATAATGCAGAGGCCTTCACTCAGGAAGTATTCTTTTAATCTTAAATATTTTGTCCCACTAATTGCCTCTTCTTAAAAATTAAAGGTGCATGGCTTTAAATTTGTATTCCTTTTTAAGGATTTATTTTTATTTTTAATTATGTGTATATGTTATGTGTGGTACTGTTAGTGTGTGTGTGTGTGTGTGTGTGTGTGTGTGTGTGTGTGTGTGGTACTGCTAGTGTGTGCTTGTGAGAACAGTTGCCCTTCCTGGTCAGAGGCGTTGGATTCCTGGGTTCTCTGGTTACAGATGCTTGTGGGATGGCTGATGAGAGTACTGGGAACCAATCTCAGGTCTTCTGAAGAGCAGTGCACACTGTTAGCTATGGAGAGCCGTCTCTCCAGGCTCACAGCTTATTCTTTAAATATCTTCCTCCTTTTCCCTTCCTTCCCTCCCCTCCTCTTCCTCTCACTATTTCCCTTTTTTATTTTTCATTCCTAAGCATCAAGCCCAGGGCTTCGTACATGCAAAGCATATACATTATCACCCAGCTACAACCCAAGCCCTAATTTCGTTTTCTTAAGTAGCAAATAATTCTATGACCCCCATTGTGGTTTACTGAAGATGAGATTAAGTCACATAGTACTTTACTAAATTCAACTGAAACCAAAGCTTGACTTAGGGCAGGAGTAGGTGGGCAGTGGTTATGGAGGGCTTCCCTTGTGGCTGCAGTTCCAGGGGCTGCCTCTCCACTCTAGACCAGCTTCTCCCTTCCATCTCAGGAGAAGCTGTAGTTCTACGGCTCACTAAGATGTGAAGTGAACTTGGCCTTTCTTCCTTGCTATAAGCTGGAAGGTTGATCTGGGATCCAGTCTTGACTGTGAGATCAGGAAAAGGCAGGCCCAGGGCTTTTGACGATGCTATTTTCCATCTATGTCGGGTGTAGAGGAGAGAGAAAACTGCGTTGAGAGTATTTTGAAGGTATGCAAATGATACATACTTAACTTAAATGAGAGTGTGATGAAATTGCTAAGGAGGATGTCTATAGACCAGGGCCCATCACTGGGGAGCTGACACTGAGAAACGGAGAGCTTACCCAGGCTCCGATGGTATTCGTGCAGCCTTGCTCGGAATCCATTTTGCTGTTGAAGTCTCTGGCTGGTCACAAGAAGAGGCTGATTCTGCAAACTCCACTCATGAGGGTATGAGGAAGCTTTGCATTGGTGTGTCTGTCTGTAGAATGCTGACGAAGCATCCGAGTTAGTCAGAAGAGAGGACACTGTCACAGATTCCTTGCCCTGGTGAGATACAAAGAGGAGACAGCAGCATGAAATAGGTGTCTGTGTTCCCAGTGTCACATAATTCTTTTAATGATCATGCAAGGGAACTCCTTCTCCCACTCCATGTAGGTACAGAAATTGTCAGTGGGGCTGAGTAACGTCTCCTCATCATACACCCAATCAATGGTAGCTCCAGGATTTGAACCCATGTTCTCTTTGCCCCTTCTGATTCTGAATGGCAACCGAATTGTCCAACCTCAACTTCCTAGGATCACCAATCCTGTGGGAGGTCTTGAGCAAACTGGGCAACCTCTCTGGGCTCCAGTTTTCCCTTTGGTAAGCTGGGGTGGAGCCTGTTTGTCTGCTTCTTGGAATTATCATGAAAATCAAGTCAAGTGGGGAGATATTCATAAAGTGCTCTATAAATGTAGAGATAACAGCCATTTGAGGAAGACAGAGGGCCTTCACAGTGACCAGGGATTTGAACAAGTACAGTCTATACAACACAACCTTTGCCCACATGCTTCTTCATGGCTCTCCCTTCTTCATGCTGAAGTTGTGCTTGTAAAGGAAATAGTCCTTCTGCTATGTCAGCTGAGCTGGATCAGGAGATGGCTGGGTGTGAGCAGGAATCTGGAACTAGGCAGAGACACAATGTGAAGGAGAATTACAGATATGTACAGACTTCTTCCAGAAGCTACGGCTGGAGTCAGGTGGGTGGAGCCAGTGTGAATACAGAAGGTAAAGACAAAATGAAAGAGGACAGAGTAGGAAGTAGGCAGGTACACCAGGTAAGGGCAGGTGTGTATCTCAGCTACTAGGGACAGTGGAATCGAAACTCTCTCTGGGGCTTAGATAGATGGAGCCACCCTTCACCGCATGGTGCCTGCTGTGCCACTCAGGGCAGCTCAGCTTTTGGTATATTCTTCATCCTATGCTGTAAAGCACACAGAGGAAGCCAAATCAGAGAAGGTGGCTGGAGGAAGTGAGCCTGAGTTGGAATTAGATTTACCCTGGACCCTGCTGCTTTGCATGCTGGGATTGAAGGAGATCAGAGATCTCAAAAGAGGGTGCAAATGTTCAATTTCAGCTTAAGGAAAAAGTCTATGCCTGGTGTGGTGGTGCATGTCTATAATTTCATTGGCCCAGAGGCTAAGGCAGAAGGACTGCTGTGGGTTTTTGAGGCTGTGAGCCTGTCTCGGAAGTTCAAGAAGGGCTGGTGAGATGTCTCAGAGGGTGAAGGCACCTGTCACTATGTCTTAAGACCTAAACTTGATCCCTTAGACCCACATGGTAGAGAGTGAGAGAACAAATTCCCATTTATATACACTAAATAAATAAAATGTAATGAAAATCAAAAATTAGAAAAGGCTAGTGTGGTCTCCTTGTGCCCTGACTAGGTCTTCTTCCACATTAGAGAACACGAAGAAAGCTAAGTGATCAGAGGGTATATGGCCTGTGGGAAAGTGGGTAGCCTTTGAGTGGGGTGCTCCTGAGAGCTGGGTCTGTTCCTCAGTGGCATTGGCTTTTCCTCATCATCTCACTGGGCAGATGGCCTCCTTCCTCTTGTCTGCGGCAGTACTATGCGTCCCTACGTTGGGAAAACAGAGAAAAAGCTTCCAAGTGATCTTTAGGCCGTGCCACCAGGCCACTGCATGAGGCCTCCAGTGAAGGGAATTTGAAGAACTGAGAGAAGAGATGTGTGAATTTGTTAAAGCTTGAAGCCTTCACGTAGGGGTTGGGGGAGGCTGAACTCCAGAGTGTGCTTCCTGAAGGACTTTTGTTTTATGGAAACAAGGTCTTACTATGTAGTCCAGGCTGGCCTTGAAGTCGCTCACTGTCCTCCTGTTTGGTCTTCCTAAGTGCTGGAATTACAGGCAGACAACACTGTACCTGGCTCCTGAAAGTCTTTATATCATCTGCTATTACCTTTTGTCATATTTATTGTTGTGTAAGATATTCTTGTCTTAAAAGAGAGCCTGGCGAGGTGGACCACACTTCATGTTCATCACTGTGGAGGAGGCTCAGGAAGGAGGACTTTGAACTGAGTCCAGTGTGGGACTACATAGTGAGATCTTGTCTTTAAAAAGAGGACGGGGGGTAAGGAGAGCATGCCGCTCTGCAGAGTATCCAAGTTCAGTTCCTAGCGTCTACTAGGCAGCTCAACAATGGCCTGTAACTCCAGATCCAGGGGATCCCACAATCTCTTCTGACATCAGAAAGCAGCTGCACATCCAAGAAGACATCCATCTGCCAAATAGACATAATTAAAAATTAAATCTTAAACAAAATCTCAAAAAGCAGATGCAGAAAAAGAAGGAAGAAGAGGATGTAGACGAGGAGAAAAAGGCTGTCTGAAGCCCTGATATTCACTGTTGCCTCAGACTTCAGTTTCAGCATCATTATCTGAACAGCCTGAACTAAGGCTCCTTTCAAGGCTGTGTTTGCATACAGCTTGACTTCTTTTGGCCCACCTTGGTTGGTCCTAAGGTTGGTATTGTCCACTGCAATCTCTAAATTGGTGTTAGGATTGTAGAACACTCACAGATGTGTGTGCAAGTGTGTGTATGCACGTGTGAACGAGGTGCATACATGTTTGACAGTGGTTCTTCATAGTGGTCAGCATTCACACTGTCTCATTTCTCAGGCTTGGGCTGTGGAGACTGGAAAGTACCAGGAAGGGGTGGATGATCCCGACCCGGCTAAATGGAAGGCTCAGCTCCGCTGTGCTCTCAACAAAAGCAGGGAATTCAACTTGATGTATGATGGCACCAAGGAGGTGCCCATGAATCCTGTGAAGATCTACCAAGTGTGTGACATCCCTCAGCCCCAGGGCTCTGTCATTAACCCAGGTGAGGCCCCAGGCTTGGACAGACCCAGGGTTGGGCTCTTAAAGAGACAAGTTGAGATCAGGCCTTTTCCTAGGTAGAGCTCAGAGAGTAGATGGTGTAAGGAGTTACAAAATGAGTGCTTCAAGCAGATGAGGGTGCAATTCTACTGGTAGAACAGCCTCTCTGGGGATGTGAGGGCAGGGTGAAGGATTAAGGACTAGAGAGCTTGTGTTCCAAACCCAGCTCTTATCACTCTACTGCTGTTGGATTGAATTGAAGCATTGGACATTTGAGCCTCTGTTTCTTCTATTTCTGGACATGAACTCTCATCATTCTGTCTCTTTCAAAGGATCTGTAAAAGCTATTGATTTCTCTGTAGACATTGGGTGAACTATAGTTGGTAGAGTACCTTTGCTGAGGGCATGCCACCCAATCCTCAATGCATTATGAATACGAAGAGCCAATATTTAGCCTTGTCATCTAGTGAGGCACTGGCATGGATGGAGGGTTTATACCTCCCTCATTCACAAAGATGAAAAATCAGTATTCTGGGGCTCTTTAAAGGAATGCTGATGTGTATAAAAGCTACTGTGTAGTGTTGTCACAAGTTTCTGTTTTCTGGCCAGAAACTCTCAAATACCTGACAGCTGCTTCCCAAATAATTGACTCAGTCACTTAATATTATAGTAAGTGCTGGACCAATACCTCAGGCATATTCCTGACGAGCTTTTATGCTTAAGTTAACCCATGATTCTGTTCATGTTTAGTCATGTGGCTTGGTGTCTTTGCTTCAGTGCAGCGTTCTCATCTTCCTCCTCTGCATCTGCTGGCATCTGCTGCTCTGCCTTTTCTCTCACAGAATTCTCCTACTCTGGTTGCTGTGCGTCTACTGGCTGATCAGCATTTTATTAAACCAATGCAAGTGAAAATCTCACAGTGTAGCTATCGTAATGTATAGGGATTTCCTTTTTTCAAGATTTATTTACTTATTTACTATGTATACAGTGTTCTATCTGCATGCATGCCTGCATGCCAGAAGAAGGCATCAGATGTCATTATAGATGGTTTCAAGCTACCATGTGGTTGTTGGGAATTGAACTCAGGACGTCTGGAAGAACATCCAGTGCTCTTAACCTCTGAGCCAGCTCTCTAGCTCCCAATGTATATTTCTAAGGCAAGATAAGACCTTGAGTTCAGACTCTGTAGGAGGAAGTAAATTTATCTAGGGTTTGTGGGTGCATACTGAGCCTGCACTGTCTCTAGCCTTGGTGGTGGGTCAGCTGTTGAGATGGTAGTGAAATAAACTGCCCTTCTGTGGGCTCTTGTGTCATGGGTAGGATCCACAGGATCTGCTCCTTGGGATGAGAAAGATAATGATGTGGATGAAGATGATGAGGATGATGAGCTTGATCAGTCACAGCACCATGTCCCCATCCAGGACACCTTCCCGTTTCTGAACATCAATGGTGAGTGGGGTGGCTGGTGGTATACAGGGGTAAGGAGGATGAAACTGCTTTGGCCTGGGGATTACTGATCTATAAGCCATTATTGCTGGGGTGAGCAGTGGCAAGCTTTCCCTGGCCAGACTGCTGGGGAACCCTGAATCAGTTAGTGAGCAGAGCCATGGGTGGAAGAACTCTGATGTTTCAGTTATTTCAGTGCAGCAGGGTGGGTTCTAGAGAACATCCAACTCAAAGAAATAAAAAGGCATAGTTCATTCCTAGTGAATGATACATTTGGGAAGTTTACTTCAAGGTAAGTACTATATCCCATTTATAAATTGTAGTTAGACTCCCAGTAGTTTTCCTGGCAGAATTCTGAGTCATGTTCTTAACAGAATCCACTCTACTGAAGCCATGTCATGGGAACTTGATTCTAGCTGATGGTACTTGGCTCTGGTGGGTTTATCTATGAGTCTTCTTTTGTGGGTTTTTGATTTTTTTTTAAAGCTTTTTGGCAATTATACTAATGTTTAAAAGAAAACTCTGTGGATAGGCAAGCTGTAAATCCTGACAACTGCCAGGAGGAGGAAGCTGGAGAAAGACAGAGAGAAAGCCACGCTGTTTGAATTGAGCTGGCATTTTAGCAGTGGCAAACATGCTGGACAGCCACATGGTGGATATAAGGAACGTCAAGGAAAGAGTAAGAAAGCCCAGTGTGTTAGAGAGAGAAGACCTAGGCTTAGGCCAGTTTAGAAAAAAGGAAAAAGGAAAAGTAAGCCTTCCTGACTGTCAAAAAGCCTCTTGGCAGTTTGTAGCAACACCCTCTCATATGAACTTTTAAATTTGTCTCTCCAGGAAAGTGGGGTGGACAGGTTGGGACGGCTGTGAGGCAGCAGGGTCTGAGTCTGCAGGTGCTCATCTGAGGGTCCCCACCATGCTCTGGATTGCCCTTCTAAAGCACCCTTACTGCATCTGCCCATGGAGATGCTAGTTGATTGTCTGGCGTAAGCTGTCTGCATGCTGTGGGTCAGATGAGATAACTTTTGCCACCTAGAGAATTCAGTAAACCAAGATGCTGCCCGAGGGTTTGGGGGTCTATTCTAGCTCTGCACCTAGACCCAGAAAATGGTGGCATTTATTCACAGCCCTCCTTACTTTGCTCCCCTTTCCCCTTCCTTCCTTGGCTGGCCTAAACTTGCCATATACACCAGTACTCCAGGCTGCTCTGAAACTGAGAGATCTGCCTGCCTCTGTCTCCCAGTGCTGGGGTTAAGTGGCACCACTCTTAAATGCCTTTTGGACCTTTGCCAACAAACGATGGATAAAGAAAACTTTCATGGGAGCTGCTTTAAGAGATGTTTCTGTGGTTAAGAACATGTACTGGCAGATTTCAGGTGGCTCAAAATCATCCGGTTCCAGGATTCTGGTGTCTCTGGCTTACTTGGACACCTGAACTCATGTGCCCACACACATACAATTAAAAATAATGAAATATATCTCTAAAAAAAAATATCCATGGAGATCTTTGGACAGTATTACCACATGCTGCTCTCTCACTTAGTGATGTTCTAAGAGTTGAACATCTGTCTGAGGTGAGTGTGGTAGCAAATGCTTCCTGACTTTAAAAAAGAAAAACAAAACAAAACAAACAAACCAGTTTAAAAAGCGTTGGAAACATGGGGCCCTTTCCCAGGATCTTGGCTCATACACTCTCTTGCCATCCCTTGAAAGGCCATAACCTATTTCCAATGCCCTGACTTCTTATTTGAGACTAATTCTGTATTTCCTTATGTTTGAGGCCATCTTGAATCCTTTTGGGGGAAATTTTAGAATATACATTAAAAACAGAAAGGTAAGATGGTTTCATATTTAACACAAAGGATCAAAAAACATCAGCCCCTGATTTCAGAGCTCCTGGGGCAGAGGAAGGCCTAAGAGGTGATACCCAGAAGGAGCCTGCAGGCCTTGGGCAGGCCAGCACCGATGGCAGTAGGAAGCAGAGCTGCAAGTTTTTTCCTTTCGTTTTTCACGAGGTGGTTCAGAGTGGTTTGGGACAAGCGCCCCTTCTACAGTGGCCTCCTGGAGCTGGGGCTACAAATGTGCATCATTCAACCTGCCAAGGACTAGGGTTTTCATTCTATTTCTTGAAAAGCTGTAATTGGATTTTGTTGAATGAATAACATTTTTATGTGCTTTAAAATTTATAGCAGTGAAAGAAGATAATCAGTTGAAAGGCTTTCCTTGCATCCTGTCCCTGAGCCTTACTGATATAAACAAATCTAATTAGGTTCTCAAGTATTGATACTTTTCAGACATTTTTTTTTCATTCTTTTTTCAATTTTATGTGTCTGTGTTTTGATGGCATGCCTGTGTATCACATGTGGACCTAATTCTAGTGGAGGCCAGAAGGAGGTGTTGGATTCTCTGGAAATGGAGTTACAGACAGTTGTGAGCTGCCATGTGAGTGCTAGGAATTGAACCCAGGTCCTCTGGAAGAGCAGCCAGTGGTCTTAACCACTTAGCCATTTACCCATCCCCACTTCCAGACATTTTAATGTTCTCTTGCATTTCTATTTACTCTGTGTGAACCGCACACGTGTAAGGTCAGAGTACTGCTTGCAGGAATCACTCAGGTTCTCAGGCTGGGCAGCCAGTGACTTTACCCACTGAACTATCTAGCCATCCCTTTTCTTATGACAGTTTATGACTGTAAGATGCATTTGTTTTACTAGAATGGTGTGTTGTACATTGACTGTACGTTGACACTCATTTGAAGCCAATTGGCTGAATCAGGGGCACTTCCCTTATGGTACATTGAGTCATCATAAACACATTGTGCTCCTCTTAAGAAGACATTGGGTCACCGTGTACACACTGTGCAGTGTTCCCTTTATGAAGATACTGAGTCACTGTGAACACACTGTGTAGTGCTCCCCTTATGAAGTCATTAAGTCACTGTGAACACTATAAAGTGCTCCCCTTATGAAGACATTGAGTTATTGTGAACACACTATGTAGTGCTTCCCTTATGAAGACCTTGAGTCACTGTGAACACACTATAGTGCTTCCTTTATGAAGACATTGAGTCACTGTGAACACACTATAGTGCTCCCTTTATGAAGACATTGAGTTATTGTGAACACACTGTAGTGCTCCCCTTATGAAGACCTTCAGTCACTGTGAACACACTATATAGTGCTTCCTTTATGAAGACATTGAGTCACTGTGAACACTGTGTAGTGCTCCCTTTATGAAGACACTGAGTTATTGTGAACACACTGTGTAATGCTCCCCTTATGAAGGCCTTAAATCACTGTGAACGCACTGTGTAGTGCTCCCTTATGAAGACCTTAAGTCACTGTGTACAGATTAAACAGCAAAGCACCTTTCGGTTATGCCTTTCCAATTCAATTTCCAGAGCAAGCTCCCCTGTCTCCATTTGATCTTTAGCAAATAAAGAGCCATGGGAGAAATAAAATGACCAGGAAGCAGGAGCTGTGATAGCCATTGAGCCATGAGTCATGGGATCTGTGCTAGGCTGGGAGATCATACAAGGTTATGCTTCAGTGACTCCTGTCTGTTGATCTTGCCTGTTCTCTGATCCTCAGACCAGTTAATATTGTGCCTATGTGCTCATTCACTTTCTTCTGTTCTAGGTTCTCCCATGGCACCAGCCAGTGTGGGCAACTGCAGCGTGGGCAACTGCAGCCCTGAATCAGTGTGGACCAAAACAGAACCTCTGGAGATGGAAGTACCCCAGGCACCCATTCAGCCCTTCTACAGTTCTCCAGAGCTATGGATCAGCTCTCTCCCCAGTGAGTGAGCCTGCTTTTCATTGCTGAGGCTTCTTCACTTATTACGTGATTTTTCCTCTTGTCTTCCACTTCCTTTCTTTTCCTGAAGTGCAAGGGATCAAACTAGAGCTTCTTGAAAGCTAGGCAAGCACTGTGCTGCTGAGTCACACCCCAGGCCTCTTCTGCCTTCATTTTTGCTATGTCTAGAATCGCTACCTGCCCAACCCATGTACTCTCTCTGCATGCTTGTGAGTTACAAGGGCAGTACAGAAATTCTAGCCCGCCCCTTCTTGCCCCTGTAGCCATTATGATTGGTTAGGGACTTCAGGTTAATTATTGTTGTTCTGATTTGGGGCTTTACTGACAAAGTCTGCTATAAGACAGGGAAGTACTAGGCATGGATTTGGTCACCGAAGGCTTTTGCTTTTGAGGGACTTTAAGGACTCTCTGAATTAGGTACACATTTATCTTGGTGAAGAATCAACATTAATGCCTTGCTATCCTTCCACACTCAATGTGAGGGGCATGGACCTAAAATAATCTCTGAGGCTGAGTAGCTTCTGTGAGGGCTGTTGGGGTCGGGAGAGACTTGCTGACTTCTCAGTGAGCCTCCTTGCACAGCTGTGTAGAACAGGTTCAGGGTGTGTATGAACATACATGGTTTTCACAAGGATAGCTTGGTATTTCTTCTTGTTTCTCCACTTATTTAAAAATTGAGATGCAGGACTAAGAGTGTGACTCAGTTAGTACAGTGCTTGCTTGTCTAGATACAGGACACCCTGGTTTTGATTTCCAGCACTAAATAAAACAAGGTAACATGACACACACCTGCAACCCCAGAACTCAGAACCACAGGCAGAAGGATCAGGAGTTCAAGGCCATTCTTTGCTACATAGTGAGTTCAACTCCAGTTTGGCTTCCATGATGCCCTTTTTCAGAAAATGAGTGAAATGAAAACCAGATGCTTTTGTTTTTAGCTTCTTCTGTTGCCTATCCTCTGGAGATATGATTGGTCTGATCATTATCTGTCTGTTCTATAAACACCATCTTCCATGCTGCAAATACATTAGCCACTAGCTGCGTATAATTATTAATTTAAATTAAGTGATGTCAAATAGAGCCTTGTCACATTAATTACATGTGTGCTCAGTGAATACACGTGGCCATTAGCTACCTATTCCCCCTCAAATGTTGCCAATGTATCTTTACTTTGGTGTGATGTAGGATGCCAGGACCATCAGTGTATGGAGTTAGATGCTAGCCCTGAGGGTGTGGAGACTGAGCAGAGTGCAGCTTGGCCTTAAGCTCTACTGCAAGGCATCCTTTTGTGAGATCAACCCCAGGGTATGTTGACATCTCCCTTTATTGCAGGAAGGATATGGCAATGGCCTTCCTGAGAGCTGGTTGAAAGATGGCTTGATCTTTGTGGACTCACATGAGTTAGGGAATGGACAGACAAAGCAGAGCAACAGGACTCACTATCATCTCTCACCTTGTAGTGACTGACTTGGACATCAAGTTTCAGTACCGTGGGAAGGAGTATGGGCAAACCATGACGGTGAGCAATCCTCAGGGCTGCCGGCTCTTCTACGGGGACCTGGGCCCCATGCCTGACCAGGAGGAGCTCTTTGGTCCCGTCAGCCTGGAGCAGGTCAAGTTCCCAGGTCCAGAGCATATCACTAATGAGAAGCAGAAGCTGTTCACCAGTAAGCTGTTGGATGTCATGGACAGGGGACTGATCCTGGAGGTCAGCGGACATGCCATTTACGCCATCAGGCTGTGCCAGTGCAAAGTGTACTGGTCTGGGCCATGTGCCCCGTCTCTCGCTGCTCCTAACCTGATTGAGAGGCAGAAGAAGGTCAAGTTGTTTTGTCTGGAGACATTCCTGAGTGGTGAGTCTATCTTTAGAAGACTGATTCCAGAAGATGCCCCCTGGAGACTTTTCTCCTTCCTTCCTTCTCCTCCTCCTCCTCCTCTCCCCTTCCTGTGCTTTCCTGGGATAGCAAAAAGTGAAGAGAGAAGAAAGCCTTGTTTCTAAGCTAGGAAAGGGACTTGACCAATCACAAAGAGAGGTGTGCTCCAAGGCCGTCTGCATGGAAGGAGTTTTAAGGTTGGCTGTGGCTCCATCAGGGATGGAGGGACGGGTCCTGCTGGTATCCACCTCCTCAAAGGTTAGGTTGCCTTTCACTTTGGAAGATTCACCTTCTTCATCAGAGTTAGCAAAACTCATAGTCTTCTTTCAGGAAGTAGTTGGGTGGCTAATTTAAGGAGGCAAGTTGAGGAAAAGTATTGAGATATAAGCTTACAATGTGGTTTGAATCCCAAGTCTATATCCTCAGTGTCCAGGAAAATCTGAAATGATAGATAGGTTGTATTTCTGTCCTTTCCATTTTGGTAACCATTGGTCACATATATCTGGTGAGCATATAAATGTGACTGATGGGACCAAAGAGTTATTTACTTTAATTAACTTAAAATTTATAGCCAAGTGTTGTTTGCAGCTACTGTACTGGGCTGGATGAAAAATAGAGTTTATTGACATGAATAGAGAACAATCCAGAAGTGTTTTCTTCTCTTCTCTAGAGCTCATTGCCCACCAGAAAGGACAGATAGAGAAGCAGCCACCATTTGAGATCTACTTATGCTTTGGGGAAGAATGGCCGGATGGGAAGCCCCAGGAGAGGAAGCTCATCTTGGTTCAGGTGAGGAGATAAGACCATGTCAGCAACCTTTCTTTACGCTGATGCTTTAGTCTTTCCTCTGGGATGAGTCCTGGCTGAGCATATTGGCACATGTACCATTTTCTGCCCTCAGAGTTAGCAGACTTAAGCTTTTGAACACTAGGACTGTGCTGGGTAACACCACATTCTGGACCATTTAATGGTCACTGCCTTTCATTCTCCTGCTGGTGTTAGGGTCTTGTTAATACCTTGTGAGATGTAACATTGTCCATCTCATATTTTAAAAAGTTTTGACTGTGTTTGTAAGATGTAGCCATGTTCTGGGGGGATGGTAGCAAATCTACTTGGGGTTGTGCATGGAGTTAGGCACCAAGATAGGCAGCAGTGAATGTCACTTGATTCGCAGTTTTGCTAAGTAAGCAGCCATATAGTTAAGTTTGTGGAATTATGCTGCATTCAGGTTCCTTAACATGAACTAATCAACTCTAGGATGAACTTTGACTAGTATCTAGATGTTTGGGTGGGGAGGAGCCTTCTTAGGGCCCCAGTGGTTCTTCATCAATGTCAGGGCTCTCCTGCTACTTAAAAAAAAATACCTGTTCTTCAGTGGAAACTCACGTGCTGTTGCATGAACAGGTCATTCCAGTGGTGGCTCGGATGATCTATGAGATGTTTTCCGGCGATTTTACCCGCTCCTTTGACAGTGGCAGTGTCCGACTGCAGATCTCCACTCCAGACATCAAAGATAACATCGTTGCTCAACTCAAGCAGCTGTACCGCATCCTTCAAACCCAGGAGAGCTGGCAGCCCATGCAACCTGCCCCCAGCATGCAGCTGCCCTCTGCCCTGCCTGCCCAGTGATCCTGACGGCCTTGTGTGCCCTCTTCTCTCCTCTCTCTTTTTTATATTGTACATATGGATTTTTTATGCACATTTAACCAACTTTTAAGTCTCTTTAGAGGTCTGTGACTTTCCAAATATGCATAGTTTTTAAAGTTGCTCTAATTTATCAGCCCCTCTGAGGGGTTCCTTTTAGATCTTCCACAGTGGGCGTAGGAGAGATTTGATTTGGGAATTAAGACACCAGAGTTCTAGTTGCTGCTGTGCTTCTGTGAGGCAGGTCATTTAACTTGAGTGCTTCAGATGTATCACTTGTAAATCAATAAGGTTTGCGATGATGCCCAATTGCATTCAACCTTAAAACTCTGACTTGATTACTTTTGTCTACTTGTATAAAACAAAACTGCCTGGAACAGGACCCTTCTGCATGGTTCTTGGATCACATTCTCCCCACCCCCGCTCCTAGGTCTCATCAAAGTTCCTTAAGCACCGATCTGTCCTGAACTGAGCTCTGTCTGACTTGTTCTGCTAGTACAGTTGGCTTGTTCCCTGCTGGGGAAAGTACGAGGGAGAGGAGCTGACTGGTTGCCTAGGAACCAGTTTGATAACTAAATAGAAATGGGTGCCAAGGTCTGAAAGTCACCTGACTTGTGCAGTTAAAGCTCATAAGGTGAGTGTCTAAGGGGAAGCTGGAGACACAGAAAGCCTAGGGATTCCATGAAAGGATGGTTGTCAGGTGTTTATCCTGTCATCTCTCATGCCACCTTCTGTGTGGGGTGGCTGAGTACATGTGACTCCATGGTGGACTCAGGGTAGAAGGTCTCCTTTTTCTCATTTTCTTCTCTGAAGATGACCTGGAGGTAGTTGGGCATCTAAGATATACTCTGAAGGTATGGTTCTTGTTTAGAGCCTTATAAGGGTCTTCCCAACATTGGGGTGTCTCCAATTGGGAAGAATAAGGTATGACATATGTTAAAGGAAAGTCTGGGCAGTGCTCTTCTGAGAAAGGCTCAAACCTACTTATACCTATGAGCAATGGAGCTGAGCATTATAGAGCTTTGTGGCTGTGTCCCACAGAGTGTCTGCCCCAGCCCCTTCTTAAAATTTAAATTCCAAGACTCAGATAAAAAACAAAATGTGTATCTTCAATTATAGGCCCCGTCCTCTTGACTACTGATGTCTATTTTTAGTTTCATGTAACAGGCCCACACCCGTGTGTATAGTCCGCTACCCTTAGACTAAGAATAGCACCTCCTGCTTTGTAAACCACTGAAAGTTGGATGAATCTAAAGTCTACAGGCTCAACGCAATCTTGGGTGACAGTGAGACTGACTGAGAATGCTTGAGCTTTGCTTTAAAACTCAGAGATTGCTAAAAGTAGAACTAAGAGAAATCGAGGTGACTTAGAAAACATGAGTGTAGAGCCTGGTGACAGTGGCTCCTTTAATCCCAGCACTATGGAGGCAGAGGCAGGCAGATCTCTGTGAGTTCAAGGCCAGCTTGGTCTATAGTGAGTTCCAGGACAGCCAGGACTGTTACACAGAGAAACCCTATCTTGTAAAACCAAAACCAACAAAAGGGGGCAGGTATGTGAGTGTGTGTGAATAAAAACAAAGTATAACTGTATAATTTTACACACATATACAAAGTATGAAAATATCAGAGTAAAACTCTTTGTATGCTAACTAAAATTTTTTTAAAAGACAAATTTGCGTAAAAGTTTAGAAGATGGACTTTTATAGACCAGGAATCATGCAAGGCACAGGGACTTTATCCTTTTTTTGTGGTGGAATGTGAAGTAACATCATTTGATGAGTTGAAGTGAGGAAGTCTTGATGTGTAGCTGTTCCTTGGAATCTGGGAGCTCGGAAATTAAAAATAACCCATTATAGGACAGGTGGAAGGGCAGCTGTGGACTAGGAGCCATTTCCTTCCCCCTCTGTGAAATATAAAAGGTTATTAGGGAAGGCTGGATAACAGGAACTGGTAAAGAATGTTGAAAATATGTCCTTAAGTGCTGTGGACTGTAGCATGTGTAGCATGTAACTGTAATGAAAAGTTGAGTGTGTTAGGAGGAACGATTTTGTGCAGTCCTAACTGGACAGTCCAGTACTTAAATCAGGGATGGTCTCCTACCATCTTCAGTAAACTTTCTCTGGTTTTGATACACAGCAGGTGGAAGGGCTCAGTTTCCTGTCTCTTCCATTCACTCCCTCGCTGTCTTTTCTCTTGCTTTCTGCCTGAACCTCAGAAGGGAGGATTTTTCCATAGCTCCTCTTCCTCCTCCTCAGTGTGCACTCTAGATTAACTCAAAGTTTAAAAGAACCTACTACAGGTCAATTGGGAAGGCAAAGGTCAAATCTGGCCTCCTCCCCATAATTAAGTCCCTGGTTGTATGTTGAGTAGCATCTTAAACTTTCAGAATAACTGTGTTCTGTGTAAATTCCTTATCATCCGTGTCCTACATGAGTGTCTTGGATTTAGTGTCAGGTATTCAGCAATGTCTGATATGGTGTGTTCTCAGATATATGTGCTGTAATAAATGAACTAAGTCTTCCAATTTGGAGATTTATGGCGAACTACAATGGGGATATAAAATAAATTTGGAGAAGAAAAAAATATAAAGCTAGAGTACTGGTTGCATCAATTTTTAGTATCTAATTTCCTCTGAGCTAAGAACCTAAGTTAGATTGGTGGGCCCTACAACTAGTCTTCCTTGTGAACTGTTTGTTTTTAACCCATTGTTGGTTGTTTTTTTTGTTTTTTGTTTTTTTTGTTTTTTTTCTCTCTGAAGGTACCAGCAAGGTAGATCCAACCTCCAGGGTCTCCATTCTGCTGCTCATAAATTGGAATTATTTTTCCAGGCTAGAGTTTTCTTAAGATTTCCCTTCATGGAGATATAGGTTAAACTGTTGGTAGTTTAAAAGGCTTTACTTTTTTTTTTTAAATGTCAACATTTGCCCTTCCTAACTATCTGTTGTGAGATTTTTCTCTGGAGAAAGGGAAAGTCAACATCTACCCTTTTTCCTAAGGTCTCAGTGACAAAGGGGAGTACTTATACCAAAGTCAATCTGGACAACCAATGAGTCTATTTAGACTTACTTACAGAGCAGTGGGAGGTGGGTTATGGGCAGGAGTGTGGGTGGCCTTAAAGCAGCCAAACTGAATGCAGGTCTTTAATCCTAGCACTAAGGAAGCAGAGGCAGGTAGAGCTTGGTGATTTGGAGGCCAGCCTGGTCTACAAAGTGAGTTCTAGGACAGCCAGAGCTATTATATAAAGAAACCCTGTCTTGAAAAACAAAACAAAAAAAGCAGTCTCAATGGAAATTCTGTACCCAGTATGGATGTTAACTCTTCTGTGGCTTCCTAGATGCGGTTCCCCTACCTAATTTTTCCCCAGCCTACATACCTCTTTGAGGCAACATAATTAGGGCAGAATCACACAGAACTGGCTGGGAGACGTGGCTAGATACTCTGGTGAGAGTCCTAAGACCCTCCTATAAGGAAATGCCAACAGTTCAGCCTAGTTGCAATGATCTTTTACAAGACCACACAGTTGAACTCATGAAAATAGCAGCACTTTGGCTCCAACGATAGGGACACCACTACCTGATCCGCTTTGCCTCTGGGTCTCCCCCTCTTATTTGAATTCCCTAAGGTGGTGCCACAGACTCTAATCTCAGCACTCTGGAGGCTAAGGCAGGAGGGTTGTCATAAATTTGAGGTGCACATTGCAAGACATTGTCTCAAAAAGGCACAACAGTGTGGCTATAGAGATGCCTCAGTGGGTAGGAGTGTTTGCTTTTCTTCCGAAGATCTGCATTCGGTTCTCAGAACTCAAGTCGGGCAGTTCACACCTTTAACTTCAGCTCTTGGTGACGCTACTCCCTGTTCTAGCTTCCTAGGCACCTGCACATATGAACAGAAAAATAAATCTCTTAAAATAAAATGGTCAGCAAACTGGACTCTAGGCCTTGAGGTCCATGAGATGGACTTGCTGTTTTGTACAATGGAGTACCTTTCCGGCCTAGGCACACAGAATGAATACTCAGGGCTGCAGAGGTTAGCTCTGTTAGTGAGTGTTTGTCTAATAAGTCCAGAGCTCAGTCCCCAGTACAGCATAAACCAGCGTGAGGAAGTCCCGTTCCAGGCCAGCCCCAGCTACACAAAACGCTGTCAAAGTAAAAATAATACAATAAAAAGCAGTGGGCCAGTGACCTGGCTCAGCAGTTAATGACAGTTGCTAAGCAGACTGGTTCCCTGAGTTCAATCCCCCAAACCCACTTCTGGACGCGAGAACTGAAGCACGCGTCCGCACAATAAGACACTAAAAAAAAAAAAAAAAAAAAAAAAAAAAAAAAAAAAAAAAAAAAAAAAAAAAAAAAAAAAAAAAAAAAAAAAAAAAAAAAAAAAAAAAAAAAAAAAAAAAAAAAGAGTAAATATTCACGGTCTTGGCGTTCAGCCTATCACGTCCAGGATTTAAGGACATTAAAAAAGAAAAGAAAGATAAAAAGCTTTATTGCACTGCCCACAGAGGAGGCGTCCCCGCTTACCACGGACTGACAGCAGCAGGTCCTTCCCTTTCCGCCAGGCAGGCCAGCTGGCTTCAGCTCTACCGGAAGGGGAGGGTCTAGCGCGGCTGTACTTCCTGCCCGGGCCACGGCCTTCTCAATGGTTCCGGCTTGCGTGCGCACTCTGAATGACGTCACGGAAGGCCTGAATAGGACAGTACGCATGTGCGTCAGGCTGTCTTTCTCCGGGCTCTTCCCCCGGATTTAGGCGCGTTTGAGTGGGTCAATCAGTAGTCTTCTTGGCTATTGGCAGGAAGCTGGAAAGACTTCCTGCGTCCCCGAACCTACAGTGGAAATGCAAGCCCAGTGTGAATCAGAGCTCTACCTTTTATTATGTAACTAGTCTCTAATAGTGTCACGCGTGGGTACGTGTGGTGGAGGGATCGTGTCTTCTCAGAAGGGAAGGCGGGCCCAGCAGTGTTAAAATGTTGCCCTGCCCCAGTTCTAGCTGCTTTAGCTCTTGTGTGTCTAAGGGTAAAGCGGTGGTTATTCAGCATTCTTGCTTATGCTGGTTTGATCAGCTGGGATGTTAGTGGGAGAAAGGGGTAGTTGGCAGTGGGAAGCTTATGTTTGGAGCCCAGAGCTCTGTTCTAGAAGGGCGTCTTGGGGAAAAGTGGTGGTAACTTTTGACAGAGATGGTTACACATATCTTAAAGTTCGAATCCCAGAGCATAAATTGCACCAGATAAAAGCTAGAATTGAAGCCAGAGACAATATAAATGTGGCTAGAAGACCAGAAACATGATTTCGGGAAACTTAAGTGGGCCAGAGAAGTGGGTTGTAGCACTGAGCACCCTATTTTAACAGTGTTAATGGTTTTTCCCTACCACATTGTTTCTAGACTCTTCAAGTGTTGGAACCTGAACTGTGACTCAGGGAAGGGAACAATGGCTAGGTAAGGAGGCCATGCCTCATGTAACTTCTAGATCTCATGTCAACACCAAGCCCCCAGCTGCTGGTGACGGCTGCTCAGCAGACCCTGGGCATGGGAAAGAGAAAGGGCCCATCTCGAGCTGTCTGTCTTCACCTAGCAGGAGAGGTGCTGGCTGTGGCCCGGGGGCTGAAGCCAGCTGTTCTGTATGATTGCAACTCTGCTGGAGTATTGGCTCTCCAGAGCTATCTGCAGAAGCTGCAGGGGCTAGGCTTCCTGCCGTCAGGACTTCACATTCTTGAGATTGGAGAGAATAATCTCATTGTCAGTCCCGGTCATGCCTGTCAGCATTTGGAGCAGGTAGTGCTTGATACCACAGCCTTAGTGGATGTTTCCTGCTCTCAGCCTCATCCTTCTGTCTGTTGGTTGGACCAACTACAGGACTTGAAATCTGTCATAGCTGAGATCATCACACATTTTCGAGGACTGCAGAAGGACGTGTCTCTGGGAGTTTCCTACAGCAAGCTACGTTCCTCACATTGGAATCTCTGCACTGTATTTGGGATACTCCTGGGCTATCCCGTCTCTTATACATTTCACCAGAGCCATGGAGATGGCAACTGCTTAGCCATGACCCCTTTGCGGGTGTTCACTGTCCGGATTTCATGGCTTCCTGGTCAACCTCCTATTCTGCTCTACTCTTTTAGTGTTCCAGAGAGTTTGTTCCCAGCCCTGAGGAACTTTCTAAGCTCCTGGGAGAAGGAGCTCAGGACCCGATTTAGGACTCAGAATGACTTTGGTGACCTCAGCATCTCCTCTGAGATAGTCACACTGCCTGCTGTGGCCCTCTGACTCTACCCTGCCCATTGAGAAGGTATTAGTGAATGCTTATCTCTGGGTGAAAGATGTCAATTAGCATCATTCAGAGTGTCTTGGGAATAGTGCTGTTCAGCCTCATGGCCACATATGTGAATGGGGATAGTTACTGGCAGCAGTAGTGTTATCCCTCTCTATAGTAGCAGTTTCTGTGTACTTAGCAGAGGTATCTGTTTTTCATTGAGTAAGAAATAGAAGAAAAGAGTGGGAAAAAGAGCACTGTGGAGACAAAGCAATATGTCCTTGGATGGTGGCCTGCTCTAAGTGGAGCGCGCCTTATCGGAAAGGAGGATGACAGAGTACTTTGCATGTTTACGTAGCTAATTGAATTAGGATATGAGACCATGATGCTTAAGTGTCATACTTGTGCTGTTTTTCCCAGGAATATACAGTTCTGAAGAATAGTCTTGTGAGATAAAGTTTATTTACACCATGTTGAAAAAAAAGAAAAGAGGGTGTCTAGATTCACTTGGAGGGAAATCCCAAGTTGTAAAGTACCAAAACTCAAGTATTTCAGGGATTGTTTGCTTCTTAGTTTTACTCCAGACAGATGCCAGAAGTTATTCAGATCATCAGGTTGTCTTTGTTTGCCAGGAACACTGCTAGTGCCGTAGCAATCACCACCATCAGCACCAGGAGCCATTGGCCACATTGCCCCTGTGTGGAAGGAGGTGGAGACAGGAGATGAGTTGGAGAAAATATGGGCAAGAATAGTCCTTGGTGTTCTAACCCAGTAGAAGACATCACATTGGTGGCAGAGAAGACTTTTACTTCAGTGTTTCCCACGCTTTCTGTCACCTCCCTTGAGATAAAAACATTTTATTAGTGGCCTATAGATGTATATCCAATAGGGAACAGATATTCAAATGCTGATATGAATATTCAAAAATAGAAAATAATTCAGCAGAATAATACTCTTTGTGTGTGCCTCAATACCTTTTAAATCTTTCTCCTGTCCTTATTGTGATGTTCACAACAAATCAAAATCGAATGCTTTCATACTTGGGCCAACACAGGTTAAGTTTCATTTTTCTGAAATGTTTCAAATTTTGTGTGTATGTATTTTTTTTATTTTGTAGTATTTATATAGACTTTACCAGTTGAACAGACCTAATAATAAAGTACCCTAAATCCTAAATCCCAAATGTTCTGAAACTCTAGCTTTTGAGTATCAAGTTTTTGCTAGCACAGAGTGTTTTGGATCTAGAACAGGTCAGGTTTTCAGAGTAGGCTCCATCTCGTGTCTCCTAGACTCAAGAGATGCATGAAAATTGGGAGAATCATAGACAAGTGTTTCTTTCATATTTATTCATAATATTTGTATTATTCTATATTGCCTTATTGTTGGCATAATGTGGCATATGAATGAAGTGGAACAGGACAGGATGACCAGATGTTGGTGTGGACTGATCTATTTCATCAGTAAGACTGGGTATTAAAAAGGAACTGCCCCAATGTCATGAAGTAGACTATAGAGCAGAATGGGCCTGCTTACTCTGGGAGATGGCTTCAGGCTGTGGCTCAGGGCTTCTTGACAGTGTTGTAGCTTTGGAAGACTTGCCATTCAGGATGTCAAACTCTGAATGTAGCTCTCTGCACTGGGGACAATTGCTGGAGGATGGTCTACCTGTACACTGTGAATATGTGTTGCTACCACTGGTTAATAAAGAAACTGTTTTGGCCTATGGCAAGACAGGGTACAGCAGGTGGGAAATCTGAGAGAGAGGCAGGGAGAAGAAAGACAGAGTTGGGCAATGCTGCAAACCACCGGGGATAGTGAGATGTAATAGAACACAGATGAAGTCATGAGACACATGGCAATACAAAGATTAGTAGAAATGGGTTAATTTAAGATCTAAGAGCTAGCTAGTAAGAAGTGTAAGCCACAGACCAAACAGTTTGTAATTAATATAAGCCTCTATGGGTTTATTTGGGGCCAAGCAGCTGAGGAACACAGGAAAACTTCTGGCTACAGGCAACAGAACAGTGTCACCAGTTCAGTTTGGGACATATCTCTGCAAGAGGAGTCCTGAGCACTGTACTTTACTTGTTTGGAGTGAACTGTTCTTCCTGCTTTTCTCAGAGGTTTTAGTTAGTCTTCTTTCTATCACATAGGTTTTCTGAAATATGTTGAGTTATACAGTTGGTCATGCTGCAAATATTACATTTTACATATGCAAAATTTTTACATTATTATTGTTATTATTATTTGTTGTTGGTGGTATATGTGTGTGCATGTGTGGGAGTCAGAAGACAACCCTTGGAGTTACTTCTCTTCTACATGTGTGTCCCAGGGATTTAATTCAGGTCATTAGGCTGGTACCTTTACCTGCTGACTCAGCTTACTGGTCCCAATTTATGCAAATGCTTTCATATGACTTTGTGAAAGTGCCTTGTAAGTGGGCATACTAAGAGATAAGTTCTTTCAGCACGAAAGACGTAGAAGTAGATGGAGGACAAACCTCTATTCCTTGGGAGCTAGTTGCTTCTGCAGACTTCCAACGGTGTGCGAGTTTGGAAGTATGTTCCTAGTAAATTTTTGCTATGTATTTATTGTGTAAAATAAAAGCACTGTGGTACTTAGTGTGGTGTATGATTTAAGTAGTGAATGTGCTTCCCAAATATTTTTATTTTCTGGTTGACTTCCGAATAGCCTACAGGTATAACCTTAATAGGAGCGGATATAAATTAGGAAGGAGAAAGATTGTAAGTTAGGGGTCAAGAGCAAAGAAATGTGTAGAAGTAAATGAACACCTATCTCTAACTCCAGTTCCAGGGTTTCTGACACCCTCACACAGACATACATGCAGGCAAAACACCAAGGAATAAAAGACAAAAATAGGGGCTGGAGAGAGGCTCAGCAATTAATAGCACTGACTGTTCTTCCAGAGGACCTAATTTCAATGCCCAGCATCCACATGGCAGCTAACAACTGTCTGTAATTCCAAGATCTGACACCCTTACACAGTTATACATGCAGGCAAAACACCAATTCGTATAAAATAAAAAAAATTTCATTACTACTCTAAAACTATACTTTGCTACTGTTATGAATCATAATGTAAATATCTGATGTGCAAGATAGCTGATATGCATCCCAAAGAGGTTACAACCCACAGGTTGAGAACCGTGGATCTAGATTAATCTGGATGAACATTCACAGACCGGAGGAGCACTCACAGTCTGGAGGAGCACTCAGTCTGGATGTACACTCATAGTCTGGATGAGCACTCACAGTCTGGATGAGCACTCATAGACTGGAGGAGCACTCACAGTCTGGAGGAGCACTCAGTCTGGATGTACACTCGTAGTCTGGATGAGCCCTTACACTCTGAGATTACCTCCTCACCTCCTTTTCCTTGTCCTGGAGCTGAGATGTCTCCTTTTGTGGCTGGTTTCTGAGCTCCCAGTCTTTCTCCTCCCCCGTACTCTTGGCCTTTGCTTCATCAAGGGAGAGATTTGGTTTCCACACCGGTGAAACCTGATCTAAAAAAGCAGCCAGGGTCTCAGTGACAGCAAGACCCATGTTTGTGAGGGCTGGCCCTGTCACTGAGAACCCTTGGGGGTTGGAGAATAGGGAGATGGCAGGTTTGTCCTTGTATTTACTGGATGGAGTAGAACAATCGGCATTAAAGAATCCTGATGTGCTGGGCATAATGGTGCACACCTTTAATCCCAGCACTTGGGAGGCAGAGGAGGGTGGATCTGCGAGTTCCAGCCAGAGGACAGCCAGAGCCATGTAGTGAGACTATTGAATCCAAACCAAGCAAACAAAGAATTCTGGTTCACCCTGTGGCCTAGATGCACAGGAAGGTTTGGACGCCTTGAAGCAGGGTTGACATCTTATTTTTCTTTGGATTTGCCTTAATCTGATAGTTTTAGTGAATGCTTACTAGTTGGAATCGTTTCATTATTGTCATATTGTATCTAGTTTCTCATGCAGGTCTGCCAAGTGCTTCTGTATAACTGTCTCCTTTGCACCCTTGCCACCCTTTTGTCCTGAAAACAGAGGTCATTCTAGACTGCCTCTTAACATTTTAAAGATAAGTCTTCAGCCACCTTAGAGTCTGGGTTTTGGAGAAAAGACTAGAACTTGGACTAGAATCAAGTTCTGTGTTATTGTTTTAGTTCAGTCCTTCAGCCAGAGACCTTTATTTTCTTGTCTGTGCTATGTGAGCACAATCATCTCTACACTCTCCTGTATTGCACCTAATAGTTGTGAGAATAAAGCAACAGACTGTGTTGTGGATAACAGGGCCACTGGAGCCCCTGTGTGGCAGATGAGCCCTTAACAAGCTTGGGCAGCAGACTGATCAGGGCTGGATTAAGAGGACTCTGGGATGCCCTGTGGTCTGGGCTGAGAAGCTAGATTTGATTTGTAAAGTCAACTGTAAAAACTGACATGAAATTCTGAGTTCAAAAACCAATTTATTGAAGTGTTCAACATAAACAGTGCTTTCAGAGAAAGTAGAAACCCTCTGCCACAGTTTGTGCACCTCTCAGAGTAGAAGGCTGACTGAACTGTCCAGGTCAGTGATAGTTTCTCAAAACATTTCCCAGCCTCCCTGACCTCACAGACTCCCAATTGGGTGGGACCCCAGCAAGCCACGTAGTCTGTTCCCAGACTCTAGGCACACAAGGGATGAGCAACACTTAGTGGGAATAAATTTGCTGACCTTTCTTTAAGAGTTTCTCCTGTTCTTGATGGCGTAAGGACTGTTTCTGAAGCAGACCTGTTGGGAGACAGAAGGAACTTGTCTGTGCCAGCACGCCTACTGTAAAGGCTCATTCTAGATATTTCCATCTGTTAGGGACTCACTATTGTTCCTCAAAATTTTTGTGTTGAAGTTCTAACTCCTGTAATGTGACCTTCCTTGGAGATGGAATCTTTGAAAAGGTAACTGAGTAACAACAGGGGCATTACTATAGGCCCTAGTCCAGATAACCGGTGTTCTATAAGAAAGGGAATATTTAGACCCACACATGCTCCAGAGAAAGTGATGTGAAGACACTAAGACAGCAACCTGCAAAGATGAAGAGAGGCCTGGAGCAGACCCTCACCTCAGAAGATGCCCACCCTCCCTCTGGACAGCTGGATTTTGGACTCAGCCTCCAGAACTGTGAAACAGCTCATTTTTGTCCAAGTCACTTAATGTGGTGCTTCATCACAAATGTGCTGTCCTTCTGTGTAAGCTTCTACCATGTCTTTGCTTAGTTTTTACTTTAGAAGGAATACATTCTCAGATGACCTTCTAAGCGACAATGAGTAATTTTACCGTTAATCTGCTTCTTTTTCTCTATAGTCGTTATTGTGACTTGACATGCTTTGATTTCTTTTTCATGGAACTCCTAGCTCTGGACTTGCTTAGAATGGAAGTTTCTTAAGAGCCTATTACTTTTGCTTTTTGCATACCCCAGTGCGTATATTTGGAATGCCTGACTCTTATGTAGGGGTTTGATGAATGCTTATTTTCTGAGCCGCATCTAGTGAGAAAGATCTGAGTGACATGCTCATGTGAATATGTGGAATGTATAAGAAAATAACCATCATAGAAAGCTTAATACTTCTTAAAATGGCCAGTTCTGGGCCTGGGGCAATGCCAGAACAAGAGTTCTTGCTATGCACACATTAGGACCTGATTTAAATTGTCAACATCCATGTAAAAAACTGGGCATGGCTACCTGTTTCTGCTACCCTAATGCAACCCTGTCCAGGGGCAGAGAAGGCAAGATCACTGGGGCTTGCTAGCTAGCCTATCTGGGAAACAGCGACAGAGCCTTTCGCAAGGACTAAGGCAGAGAGTGATAGAGGAGATACTTAACACTCTCCAGTCCCCTTGCCTCTGTGCACATTTCACAAGCATAACACACACTCCACACACACCACAATATACACCACACATACACATCATAGCCCTCCCCACATACCATACATGCACACGTTACACATGCCACACCTCCCCTAGCTACAGTTCTTGTAGACATGTAAATGGTGTCACTGACAAGGAGAGAAATAGGAAATACAAGAACAGATGCTAATAAACAACTTGGGAAAGAAAGAAACCATCTAACATGTGAAGAGCTATGCAAATAATCCTCCCTGAGCAGGAAATGGGCTCAAGAGCACACCAAAACAGGACAGGACAGCCTGGGCCCCCAGTGTCCTTCAGATGCCTTTTGTGGGCTTGCACACCGGAAGCCACCTGAGCAGGTTTGAGACCGAAAGTGACACATACTCTGCAGCTGTTGTACTCTGTTCAGCAGGACCTGTTTCTCTTCCTCTGATCTCCTCAGTTGATCTGAAATCATGAAAGAATGCAAACTGAAATAGAAGAGCACCAAAAGGCGGAACCAAGAAACAAACACATCCCGTCCTCTCCATGGCCTCTGAAGTGTCAAGAAGAATCTTTCATATCTGAAAAGGAAGGCCACCATCTGCATGTGAACATCACAGTGTTGTGTGTACACACATACACACACACACATAGGTCCCTTCAGCCCACACTGGCACTGCTGACCTTTCCCTTTCAAATTAGGAGTATGACCCTGGCATGTGACTAGTATGGGAACAGTCTGGAGAAGAGAGTATACCAGAGTCCTGGTGAAGCACAACTCATGTTCATTTTGGGTTATGAAGGTAGCGCCCTGCCTTTCCCTTGAGGAAAGATGAAATTTTAAGGCCATGTAGAAATGAAGATCAAAGTCTCTCCCACCAGCCTCCTCTCTCTGAGCTCATTCAGTTGGGATTTACATGATGCTGTGACCCCCAAGAAGAGAAGTAAGTACCTTGTAGGTCCTGGGTATTAGAGTTCTGCTGCTTTCGGTTGTTTTGCAGACACTCGATTTTGGCCTGAAGCTCCTGGTGCTCGTTTTTTAAAAGTTGCAGGGCCTGGTTCATCTGTGAGTCTCTGCTCTCTGCTCCCTGGGAAGAGGAGGAAGAGGAGGAGCCACAGAGCAGGAGGTCAGTGTGGGTGGAGACAGAGTGGGTGCCATCCAACAGAAACCAGTACAACTTTAGAAATTGGTTTTCAGGGAGATGGAAACTTTGCTCCACCTCCACTTGTCCTGAATGTTTCTAGCAGTGCATTTGACTTGGTATTTCCAGGGATTCTGTCCTGATATGCCTTGACAGATCTCCATATCAAGACACACCAAGTCAGAGCTTTCCTAGATAATTCCACTTTGACTTCACTTTTGGAATGATCAGTTGTTGAGGGAGGGGGCAGTTAGGAACAACTTCACAAAGAGTCATGGTTTATAAACCTGAAAACACTTTCCTAAGAATTGCCTTACACATGATGGGAAGAAGAGCACAAAGGTTGAAATGTGGATGCCATGTGCCATGCAGTCATTGAGATTTGTGTCTCTAAAAGTCTCACAGCCTGTCTTATCAACTCTGTGTGTGTGTGTTTTCTGTTTCCTGTTTGGAGGAAATTGTAAAGATCTACTTTAGGGGCAGATCCTCAAAGTTCCAAACTAAGTAAGTGAAATCTATGTGTTGCTGAAGAATTTTGGTAACCACACCTGGAGTGCCATGTTATTATGGGAAATTGGTGTCTCCTCTCTCCATTTCTTAGATTTGTTAATAAAAAAATTTAAAGAACACATTGAGGAAACTTTTCCTTTGCGATGGAGCCCACTACAGAAAACCACAACCAACCAAAATGCATACTCGTGGATGCCAGTCTCAGTGAGTACATGTAGGAAACAAGCTCAGCACTAAGGCTTGGAGACACTGCAGAGGAAGGAGCAGAAGGACCGTGAGAGCCAGGAGATCAGAGAGTTTGCTGTGAGAGTCTTTCTTCTCGTAACATCACACATGACGTTTCACCATACAGTTTCATCAACATGACTGACTGCTCAAAGTAAACAAGGACCAACAGACATGCCACACTGGATGGGGACAAGCCCATGATGCTTCAACCCTACACAAAGAGCCCCAGGCAATAAGCTGTGAGCAGGAGAAGTGGTCTCCCCCAGGAAGAGTGCACCAACTGGTTGTTCAGTATCAAATGGTCGGTCCTAAAAGCATACATGGAAGCAGTATATGGACTCAACAGTTTATATTTAGGAATATATATATATATGCATATACATATATATTCATGTAATAATAACTGATGAAAAAAGGCCATGACTTTGAAGGAGAACGGAAGTGTATATGGAAGGGCTTGGAGGGAAGAAAAGGAAGGGAGAAATGTAATTAAGATCTTAAGAAAAAAAAAAAAGGAAGATTGTTAACTTTAAAAAAGAACAGATTCTGTAGAAAGCTTTTTCTTAGCGGGGGGGGGGGGGGGAACCACCCAAACAAGAGCATTGATGACAAAAATAGGATGGGCATACTGTACATACTGTAAATCTCAGCCATTGCCGAGAGGACAAAGATGGAGAAGAAAAGAAAGCCATGCTTTTGAGTCGGGGTGAGGGTTTGGCGATTGGCAAACAGCCATATGGCAAAGGAGATGAGAGAGAAAAAGAGCAGGAAATCCCAGAGTGTTCTGGAAGCATGCTCCAGCTTTGGCAAGAATTAGAAGAGATGAAAAGTTAAACTTTTCTGAGAAATTCAGAAAAATGGGCAGGCTCAACCCAGCAGCATGGCTATGGCTCCATAAGTGACTACACCAGGGCAGGCTTTCTGGGAAGGGAAAGTGAACCATCCTATTGCAGGGATAATTATTCTTCCTTCTTTGGCATAGGTTAGGGTGAATCTGTCTTCATGAGGGTGATTCATTAGCCATATGATTGACCAGCCCCAGTGGATTAACTCTTGTAGGTAGGTTGGAATGTTAGGTGTCCACCCAGGCCAAAGGTAATGCATGAAAAGTAATCACTAGGGGCTAGAGAGATGGCTCAATGGTTAAGAGCACTGACTGTTCTTCCAGAAGACCTGAGTTCGATTCCCAGCATCCACATGGCAGCTGGTGACTGACTGTAATTCCAAAATCTTACACCCTTGCACAGTTATACATGCAGGCAAAACACCAATTCACATAAAATAAAAATAAATATTTTTTAGAAAGAAAAGTAATCACTAACCCTATCAAGTGCTCATATGTACCCTCAGAGATTATGCTAAACACTTTGTGTGGCTCTCCATATTTAATAAACGCAACCATACTGTGATATAAAAACTATTACCCTTATCTTGCTGGTGAGGAAACAGGCTTATGGAGGTTAATTACATTTTTCTAAGGTGACAGATTGAAAGTGTAGAACTTTTGAGCATGCCAAGGATTTACTGTAAATTGTTAAGAAACACATTGGCAGAATGTGTTAGCGCCTGTAAATAAATTAGTAATATTTATTGTGTGCAAAACAGTGGGCAGTTTGTGCACTGTGTACTCTGCTGGGATGATGTTTGAATAGTGTGCAGTTAGTAGGCTGGTCTTCCCCATGGCTATTCCAACCCAGACATTTGTATTTGGTTAATGACTTTCCAATGAGTACTTAATCTATTTGCATGAACAGTGCAGACATTATTTCTAAGTAAAGAATCATAGTTCAAAGGCAAAACAGTGGGTCTAGAAGACCTGAAAGCCCCTTGTTGCTTGTATCAAGGCTTTAGGTCCCAACCCAATAGCATCGTTTCTCACCAGACCCCTTCCCCACTTCTGCCCTCCTTCCCCTCCCGTGCCCAGGGCCTGCTACCTGTAGTTTAGACTGAAGCACATGCAGTTGGCTCTCCAGCTCCCTGTGCTGGTCCCCTTGGGTCCTCCAGCTCTCCTTAAGAGCCTCGTACTGACTCTTCCACTGCTCACATGTCTGCTTTGCCAAAGCCAGGGACAGCTGAGCAAGAGACCAGAGGAGAGAAGATTCCTAAGGAGCAGAAGCTTAGGGAAGGGAACACACTAAACTCTTTATTGGTTTATATTACAGTTGAAAATGCGGGATGAATTTGAGGAACATGCTCTCTAGAGTGTGTAGATGCCCGCCCCCCAGACCATCCCTAAGGTCCCAGCCCCTGGACTGCACAGCATCTCCACCTTTGCGCTCTGCAGCTGCTGCTCCGCACTCATTTTCTCCTCCAGCACTTTCTGCAAGGACTCCTTAACCTTTTGCTCGAAGTTGCTCCTCTGGGCTTCCATCTCCAGCAGCACCTTCTTCATTCCCCAGGGAGTGTATTTCTGTAAACCAGGAGGAGCGATTCAACAAATACACATCGAACTCCTGCCTACCCGATAGCTGGATACACACATGGAAAGAAAGTAGATTTTGTTTCCAGAACAGAGATACCAGTTGTCTGGTAGACAGACCTCTTCTTCGGGCTAGAACTGAGCAGAGGAATCCCTCAGGCTATCTGAGAGGTGTCTTCCATTGTCAAGGGAGCTCTGCCGCGCCCACTTCTCTGTCCTGTCAGCTGCTTGGCCTCTGCTGAGCTCCAGGTACAGAACACACACCGGTTCTGTTGCATCTCCGTTAACTCCTGTAGCCCCAGCTCTGCTGGCTTTGCTAAGCACTGATGTACTGAGAATGGGCCCCATGCTTTTGAAATTTTCATTTCCTCCCTTCCTGCTTCGACGGCTCTGCTCTGTGGATGAATCTCCCCTACTCAACTTGAAACAATTTCCAAACAGGGAACACACTGCTACCTCAAGAACAAAGTCCCAGGAATCTGAGGACTTAGTGTTCTAAAAGTAGTACTAAAGTTACATTAAATGTTCCCTTGGTTTCAGCTCCCCACCCCAGGGTTTCTCCTTGTAGCCCTGGCTGACCTGGAACTCACTTTGTAGACTAGGCTGGCCTCAGACTCATAGATCCACCTGCCTCTGCCTCCCAAGTGCTGGGATTAAAGGTGCGTGCCATCACTGCCTGGCAAAATGTTTCCCCTGGTTTTAGGACCAAGGAAAATATCCCAAAGCCAAATAAAATAGCTGTGAAGATTCATTGAAGTCTTGGTGGCCCCTATGTTTCACTGTTTGGCTCTGTGATTTGGGGGAAGGCAGGAAGCTTTCTAGACTGATCTCGGTTAAGTCCAGAGAATGAAAATAAAGAAAAAGATCTGTAGGAGTCATTTTTGTTTTACTTTGGGATTGTCTGAAATTTTACATTTGTATCTGAAAGGGTGCTCTGCTTTTTGGAATTTTCATTAAAAACCAAACCAAAGAGTGACTGGTTGAAGTCAAACATGGTAGTGTCCTAGTTATTGGACTGAATAATAGTAGTCACTGGCCAGCTTTATTTGCAGTAGAAATTAGTAGAGTACCTGAGCATCATTACTTATGCCTGTATCACCAGCACTGGGAGGCTAGAGGATCACAGGTTAAAGGTCAGCTTAATAATGAGGCCTTTTGGGACTGGAGAGATGGCTCAGAGGTTAAGAGCACTGGTTATTCTTCCAGAGGTCCTGAGTTCAATTCCCAGCAGCCACATGGTGGCTCACAACCATCTATGATGACATCTAGTACCTTCTTCTGTATACTATATACAGAATAAGTAAAGAAATCTTTAATAAAAAATGAGGCCTTTCTCAAACAATGAATGGAAGTCTTGCATTATGACTTGCATGCTGGTCTCTTAAAAGTTTGGTTGGCATATTTTAGCTAATAGCCCAACAAAGCAGCTCACATTGAAAATCAGGCAAACATGTAGACCCGGAAACCTATAGACAGTATTAACCATTTCCAGATATGTAGGAAAGTACTGATCCCTCTAACTCTAAATGAGAGAAGCCCACCCATTCCCTACTTACTTTTTCTTTAATAGTGTGTGTGTGTGTGTGTGTGTGTGTGTGTGTGTGTGTGTGTACTTGCCACAGAGAGCATGCAGAGGTCAGAGGATGACTTGTGAGTGGCCACAGTTCTTTCCTCCTACCACTTGGATTCCAGGGACCGGGCTGGAGAGATGGCTCAGAGGTTAAGAGCAGTGGCTGCTCTTCCGAAGGTCCTGAGTTCAATTCCCAACAACCACATGGTGGCTCCAGGGATTGAGCTCAGTTTGTCAGGCTTGGTGTCAAGTGCCCTCGTCTGTGAAGCCGAGCTGGCCCCTGCTCTCCCACTTTTGTATTCAATATCTCTCCACCTGTCAGGAAAACTATTTTTTTTTGTAACCCCCAAATTAGGCCAAATCAAGAGAATTTGAATTTTAACAGAGAAAACCAGGATTCACTGTCTTCCAGACTCTTGTGCTTCTTCCTCTAGGTTGCACCTGAAAACAGCTTGCTGAATAGAAAACCCTTTTTGCAGTTTGCTGTCACACCTCCTTCACTTGCCCTCAGACTGGGCCCATGGAGACTGGCTGTGTGGTGTGAACCTTCACCCAGGGCCTTTTCCTCAGTTCCCTAGCAGCCAACTACACACTTGGTGCTGGCATTTCTTCCCAGGGTGCAGGGGTGTATGCTAGGACAAAGAAGGGTCAGTGGAGATAGTGACATGGCCAATTAGGGACAAAAGTGCAAATAGAGTGAGGAGTAGGACATTCTCCATTTGGTAGCATTCCTATAAGGCAGGATTAAGACTCAAACATTGCCATTTTATTGACGTGAATGTGCCAGTCGTGTTCTCCAGAACACTCACCTGCATACAGGTAGACAGCTGGTTCTCTAGAGACCTTAGTTTGCCCTGCAGTTTGTCTTCATTAAGCTGCCCCTAAAGGAAACAGGTTGAGTTAGTAAACTAAGGTTAAAAAATATACAGAGACTAGTTTCATCTTTTCCAACCCAGTAGCATACAGCTGATGCTTGGTGCTGTGTGATGCTGTGGGGCTCTGTGAGGCGCTGTGGCCACTGTGGGTGTTGTGGGGTGCTGTGGGGAGCTGTAGGGTGCTGTGGGGTGCTGTGGGGATGAGCCCTTTCAGGTGCAGAGCCATTTGGGAGCGCTGAGAAGAAGTTGGTCCCCTCTCTCTCTGGTAGGCCAAGGGCCATCCAGACTGGCCCCAGATCCTCCTCATGCTTTGACAGAGTTCAAAGGGCCCAAGCAGCAGAGAAGGGCACTGACAGAGAGGTTCCTAAGCTGTAATTTCTCCTGTTGCCCTCTGCCCGGACCTCACTGTTGCTTTTCCTGCCCCTCTTGCTCCTGGGGAGAATCTGTATTTGCTACAGTTTCTTGTTCTGCCCGGAATGAACTGTGTTTACCCTTCAGGCTTGAATGCCGCAGTGAGATACAGAACTCCAGAATGGAGCCATATTTGGAGGTAGGCCTTCAAAGAAATTAAGATGCAGTCAAGTGAATCCTATTCTAGTTTCCTGGTGTTTTTATAAAACAAGATCAGGACACCAGAATATACTGAGGGGAGACCACCTGAAGACAAGATGGACACCTGTAACCCAAGAGAGATAAATAAGAGAGGTGACTGGTAGCTTGATCTCCGGCCAGGCTGACAGTGGGGCAGACATCTCTGGAGTGGCAGCTTTTGTGTTTGACACCCTTCACAATGCCCTGAGAATTAGTTCCTAGATCCTCTCAGAATGCCAATGTGTAGCAATTACTGATGCTTATGCGCATCTTCCTATATGCTTAAGGCTATCTCTGGCTCACTCACAGTACCCTGGAAATCCCATGTAAATGACATATGTAATGTATTGACTTGGAACTAATTACAAGAAAGACAAGAAAAACAGGATTTTTTTTTCTTTCAACTGTTCTTGATCTAACTTGGTTGAATCTGAGGCTGCGGAACCTGTGGCTGTGGAGTACGACTCTGTACGTGTGTGTGTGTGTGTGTGTGTGTGTGTGTTCTCTCTCTGCCCGGTAGGACTAGAGGGAGAAATGGACCTCGGGATATTAAGCAGAGTAGGAGTGGACACTGGGAGAAAGTGAAAGTCACATGGAAACGCTGGGTCACTCTGATGGTCTGGTCTGGCCTGGTCTGTCTGCTGTGTCGTCCTGTGCTCCTCCCTCCCCCAGCATGCCCCAGGTCCTGTGGTGCCTGATGGCGCTTTAAGGCCTTCCTTGATCTAGGACCACGAAGAGAAGGGTGGGTAGAAAAGCAATTCTGGTTTTCAGTCTTTTAGCATCTCACATACTTTGTTGCTCCTTACACCTGTAGACATCTCCTTTGACAGACAGCCTTGAGTTTTACCCCAGGAATATTTGTCTGGGGTAGTGGGGTGCCATTAATAAGAGCACGTTTCTCAGACATAGGACCATAAACTTGTAAGTGGTTTTTATATTTTTTTCTCTGACTTCTCCATCCAAGTCCCGTGGGACTCTTGGGGTCTCTTTGTCCAGGCCTGGATGCTGGAGCTCCAGTCATTGAACTGACCAACAAACAGTTCTAACATTCATGTCAGTTCAGGGCTCTAAAGACTAGGGCCTCTGGGGTGAGAGTCGGGTGCCTGGGGAAAGCAGGAAGTGATATCACAGAGCTTCTGTTTTGATCTTACTTGTCTAATTCTTCAAACTGTGGGGACCAGGGGGAGACCCACCCTTTCTGCTTCCTGTGTTACTCAGCTGGGCCTTGCAAAAGCAAAAACCTTTGCCAAAAACAATTTTTTAAAGTGCCTGCTGCTATTAATGTTTTTCTCAGTTGTATGTGGGAAAGTGTAGAGAGTAAAGGATTTGGCATTTACAGTAACCACAGGGCTCGGGGTAAGTGAAAGAAAGGACAAAGGCTTCCACTGTTCAGGCCCAGGCATAACTGGTAGAGCAGCTGCATTCCCCAAAGGGGCCTGTTCATTGTCAGTCTGCAGGCCCTGAACTCAGCGGGCCCCACCCTGCCTCCCTCTGTGCTGCTCTTCCCACAGAGCAAGTACTTCCTTCGCCCAGACTCTACTGGGAAAAAGCCAGCCACATCCACCAAATTTAAAGATCGCCTCCGTATAGCCTGGCTCCTACAGTATCCTTGGAATGCCCTCTGGGTAGCTCCCTATTTTGTAGTATCACTTTCATTCAATATTTTTCTCTTCCAAGTGTTATGCTTTTCAGCCCAGCCCCAGATTAGTTTTTCCATTTATGTTGCAATACAAGATGACTCACGGTAGCCCCTTCAAGTAGGGCTGGGGCTGCCACCCAAGTCTAGGCCGTGAACAGAACCTCTGGCCTATAGCTTTACTTTCCCAGACTCCCTAAGGCAAGCAGGGAAGTTGAAGCCAGGGTTCTGTAAATGGAGCACAAGTTCCCCCTGCCCCACCCCTGCAGTCCTCCTGCCCCTTCCCCACCTCCCCTCCCCATGCTGACGCCAGTGTTAGAGTTCTGAGATGCTCTATAGGCTGCTGTGGACCTTATCCCGGGAGCCTGGAGCAGCTGGGACAGGTCACCGCGAAGGAGAAAGGATACGGGAGGAGGTCACAGACACCTGGTGCTGGCCGGGGGCTTCAGATGTGTTTCCAGAAACACCACACCTCACTACAAGCCCTATCCCATGGCTCCTCTCTCCTCTAACAGGGTTTGCACAGGGAGGGAAGCCTGCCCCCACCGTGCTGTGCCGATCTTACATCTCCAGCTCTACACTCCAGCTTTCTCACTGCTTCTGTTGTTCTAATGGTCAGACCCAGCTCGAGATTCTCCGCAGCTCCTGGGGGTGTCTGGAGGACACTGACTCTGAGGTTCTAATGGAGACCTGGCCGTGAACATCTCCACATGAGAAGCTGGAGAGTCGTATGTGGCACCAAATGGGAAGGGCAAAGCAGACACTTGGCTGAGGTCTGAGCTCTGGCCTCATTCATTCAGTTATTTTCTCAGTACCACCAAATGGGGCCACTGTTTCACTGATATTGAGGCTTTCTCAGGAAGGATGGAATTGAAATGTTTTGGGGGAAGAAAGGACTCTGAACTGAACACTTTATAATGACGTTTCTTAAATACAGGAAGCTGGGAGCTTGGGTGGGAGGGAGAAGAGAAGGGTGAATGTGAGACCTGGGGAGGGTAGGAAGGTAGGGGACAGGAAATGACAGTCAGGAACCTCAGCTCTTCATCTGGAGTCTGCGGTAAAAGAACACCCCCCCACACACACACACATACAAGTTGGTGGGAAAATTGACTTAAAACATAACAAAATACACAGGTCTCTGTTTAGCATGTAGCCGAGGCTGGCCTGAAGTTTGGAATCCTCCTGCCTCAGACTCCTGAGTGCTACATAAGTAGCTCTTAATCTATGTGCCTCATTCCCACCCAGCACAGCTGACCTAGGCTCCTCTAGGCTTCCGTAGGGCCCCACCCCCACTCAGAGCCACTGCTTAGAGAAGCTATGAACAGGGACCGATCCCTCCGTTAGTTCACTGTTGTAGTAACCAAGCTCCTCTAAAGACAGGCGGGCCTTTCAGAGCGTAGGACTTCAACCCTGAATGTTAATTTCCACCCCACTTCCCTGCAACTGTGTTCTCAACACGGGGGTGGCATGCAATCTCATGGGTCCCCAGTACAAGATGTCTGCAGTGACACACATGCATGCACACATACCAATATGTATGCAGGTCCGTTTGTGTGCCTTTTCCTTTAAAGAGAAACCCATTAAATCTGAAGCAAACCTTAACAGAGAAGATTCAAGTCTCCTTTTCTGTAAGTATGAGAGTTCTTTCTTGGATCCCTTCCTGTCCATCATATTAGGCTACACCCAATGCTTTGCCACACCTAGGGCTGTAAACATCCTAATTCCTTAAACGCTCTTCTGCTTTCCTCCATCATCAAGCTACTTCTGAACTGGTGAGCTTCGACTCACCCTTTTAGACCCAACTGCAAAGGCCTTTTTGCAGGGCGTCTCCCTTACTTCACCTCAGGCAGAATCATTCTTTCTGCGTTGGGCTGCACACACACACCTGCTGCCTCATCTCACTGGAGTTGTCTCTTGTCTCTCTCTCTCTCTCACCCTTGCTGGACTGCGAGTCTTTCAGAGCAAGAGCTGTTTCTTTTTGTTCCTGAATCCCCAGAATAGAGTTGAAAGTTACCAAGCATCTTATGAACTAATGGGTGAGGTGATCTTAATTTAGCTCAGTACTGGAAACTACCTGACATGTCCAGCCTTGGACTCAGGCTCTTGCTCTGCCTGTGGAGATGGCGAGTGGGGGCTTCACCAGAGAGACTCCCAAACCAAGGTTCAGTGGCTGATGTAAGAAGGAATGTCTTGGCTGGCAGGGTAGTAGTGGTGCTCTTTTGAGTCACCATCAATAGAGTGCTCCATACCCCCCTTTCCTCAGCACTCCACTTCTTTAAGCATAAACCTTCCTGTGCTGAGATGCGTGGAGGCCTGTGAGATTACACATTCCAGCTCAACACACCTTCTGCCTTAGGCTTTGGTGGCACCAACCTTCTCATCATCTGCTCAACACATGAGGACCTAGAGATTCTTCCAATGGACCTGCAAGGGCTTTCCCCTTCCAGCACATGTCTCCACGACATGGAATGCTTTCAAATGCTTTCACGAAAAGCGTGATCATAAGAGCTGCATTTAGAAGCAAATAGAGTTTAGCTGTCTTTTTTTAGCTAGATGTTGAAAATATACAGCTACTTCTCTGTCTTTTCCTTCTGAAAACAAGGTTTTCCATTAAAATAATAAAAAGTTAGCATGATGCTTGTCAAACAAAATGCTTGACAATTGTTATATCTCTAAACAATTTCTAAATTTCTAAATTTCTGTTTTGATTTTTAACATGATAAATTCTAATAACGGTACCCATCAGAAGTTCTTTGGAATTTTTAGTTAAAAAATATAATGATATAGTAAAGATATAACTTAACTAATTTTTAAAGTTATATATATACATATATATACATATATATATACATGTACTTGATATGCCGTGGCTGGCTGGTACTCATGGGGAGGCCTGCTGCTTTCTGGAGAGAAAGGAAGAGGAGTGGATGGGGGAATGGAGAGGGGAGGTGGGGGGTGGGAGGAGAGGAGGAGGAGGAGGAGGAGGAGGAGGAGAGGGAAAACGTGATTGGTCTAGGGCAAATTGATTCAAAACTAATATAAAGAATCTTGAGATAAAACGAGTTAGAGAGCCATTGTGCCACAGCAGGCCATGCTCTCACGCTTGCCTATCCATCCGTATTCTTGCTTGAGACATTGTCCCCGTGTCCTCATTTGCCTGGCAGTGCTCTGTGACTGTCCACGTGCCTCTCCCTCATTCTCTGGAGCTGTTTGTTCTCTCCTGTAGCCTCTTCCATCCTGGAAGCATTTCTTTAGTTTCTCATGTCCATATTATTTTGACACGTGTTTTATTTGCAGAACTATGAGCTCTCTAAAAAGCAGGAGCCTGAGCCAGGTATGGGAGTGCATGCGTTTCATCTCAGCACTGGCGAGGCAAAGGCAGAGGCAGGTGGCATCCATGAGTTCAAGGCCAGCCTAGTCTACATAGAGTTCTAGGCCATCCAAGGCGACACAGTTAGACGATGTTTTAAAAAAATGCAAGTGCCTGTCTAAAGAACAAATTTGCAGTGCTTGGTAGCAGGAGCATAGCCTTTGGCTATCTAGAGATCTACACTTCGCTAAGTAGTTGTGAACTATGGGCAAAGTCTTGGCCCATCATGGCAAATAAAATCAGACCAGATGACCATTAAGTTATCTCTAGGTTGAGTATTGTTCAGGCTGGTTTGAGTGAGTCTTAATATGTATCTGTGATGGTTAAGTTTGATTGTCTGCTTGGTGGACGTTTAAAGTCATATTGAAGACAAACTCCTGGGTGTGTCTGCAAGGAAGCGTCTAGACTGCAGAGGTGGTTAGACCCACCTGGAGTATGGGCAGGGCCATTCCACTGGCGGGGCTTCCCAATGGGAAAAAAACGGGGAGAGGAAGCCAGCTGAACAGCAGCCCTTTTCACTTGGCTTCACATCTGTCGATGCGATGTGACCACTTGCCCCACAGTGCTACAGCCATGATCACCCACCACGATGGCTGGTACTCAGGAGCCATTAACAAAATCAGCCCTTGCTTAAAAGTTGCTTCTGTCAGCTATTTTGGTGTAGCAATAAGAAAGTAACTAATACAGAATCCCACATGCATGCCACCGCCTCGACATTACTCGGTAGCAACAATGAACGGGGCCATCCTTTCTTCTCCTCCCACAGTTTATAAGCAGCCCTTCTGTCTGCTTTTGGTTCTGGGTCTTCCTCAGGTATACACTTACCATGACCTTTGGCCTCTGCATCAGAGCACCCCCACCTTTGCCTCTTTCCGGTGGTACAGCCCCTCCCTTGTTGGATGGTATGCCGAGAAAAACGAGGTGAGCATGCATAGGAATCTACCCACCTTGTCTAAAGATTTTACTCTTACCTTCCAAGAGCTGTCGGAGGCCTGGATCAGGGCAGGCAGCAGGTCCTGGAGAACCACCATTTTCTGCTTGAGGATCAGCTCCCTTTGTAGGGCTTCCTAGAAGGAAAAATGTAAAGGAAAGACTAACCTGGGGGAAGAGGAGATGGGAAACAATGTGCAGGCATCACTGTGGTACTTACTTTGAGGTACTCAGAGAGCTGGATGATGTCCTAGAAAGAGATGAGATTCAGGAGGACTGAAGCAGAGAACCAGAGAGCCCTGGCTGGCTCCCATGCAGCAGATCTTGTTTGCCTTGGCTTTGGCAGGAGGAGCCCACATCTATGCTCAGGACCATCTGGCCCTACTGGAGGAAGGTGTCCCTCTACCCTCGCCAAGTTTATTGTGGGATCCCAGGATGCTAGGGCTTAGGTGCCGCCTGACCCAAACCCCTCCAGTCAAGGGTGCTCTTACCTTGTCTAGGACTGCAACTCCACAGCTGAGAAAAGAAGAAAAACATGACAATGGGCCCTCAAATGAAACCCATGAGCAGGCAGGGTGTCATCAGCTGCACCTGGCATCTCTGAGGAAGAGCAGTAGGGTGGGAAGGGGCTTCCTCAGCGGAGGTGGACATGATTCTCATTGTGTCCATTGGAGGTTTTCCCAACAAGCATTTGGAGGAGAGGAATGGATGAGATGTGAAGCATTGGGGTCAGGAACATGAAGGAACTCACTTGGTTTGCTGACTGGCATCATACTTTATTGCTGGCTGTACCTCTTCTGCCTTTGTTTGGGTCCCTGAGAGACAGATGGGCTGATTCAGCATTCAGGGAAGGAGGATGAGGAGAGGGAGGGGAGAGCTGAACCACCATCACAGGTCAGGGCTACACTCTCACCACGGTGCTGTGTGTGTGGCTTCTTGATGGCAGAGTCCTGCAGTGGAAAGGCTGTCACGTGTGAGGAATGGAGGTCATCCAGACCTCTCTGGATGACTGAGGAGGAATGATGGCGGCTTGAGAGAATGGCAGAGCGTGTCCCTGTTACCTGGAAAGCAGACGAAAGTTGCAGAATGCCACTCCGAAGAGCCTCTTAAGTTTCCCAGACCACTGCAGGGAGAAGAATCAAGGCTAGGGCTGTAGCTCAGTGCTAACAGGCTTGCTGGGCACATAAAAGGCCCTGGGTTCTATCCTCAGCTAGAAAAACAAACCAAAGTAAAATGAAACCAAGCAAAATGTTAATCCCATCTGTGTGGGCTGAGTGGTTTTCCTGAAACTCCCATGTTGAGTTCTAATGCTGTTAGGAGATGAAGCCTTTGGGAAATACTTATATCTAAACATGAATGTCTTGTGAATGAAATTAGAGCCTTACCAGAAGGGCCAGGAAAGAGCTCGCCTCCCTGCCTGCTTTCTGCCATGTGCGGACACAGTGACATGACCATCTGCACAGGAAGAACCCTAGCCTTGGACTTGAGCTTCCAAAATGGTAAGCAATACCTTTCTGTGGTTTGAGCTAATTACTCTCTGTGTGGTAAAATTTGTCACAGTAGACCAGATGAGATTTCCTACCTAGAAAACCAGAATAACCCAAGGGTTTACAACCTCCGGGTTACATTCACACTTGTTTTTTCATGTCCTGGATAGAGGGAATGTCTCCCCAGCCCAGGCAAGGGATTGGTTTTTCCTCATTCTCTGGTCTCAGCTGTGTAATGATTTAGAGAAAAAATAGTCAGACAGTGAGTGACAGGGTCAGATCTGGCCTTTTCTAGGCCTCTGGCTCCTGCCTATCAGGGAGGGCCTCGAGGAGACTGCCTGCCTGCCTGCCTGCCCTTACAGCTGCAGAACCACTGGGCTTTTCTGTCAAAAGAAGACAGAGTAGGGGCCTGTTGGCAGGATGGGGTAGTGGCAGTCACAAGTTGGTTCGATATTTTTATCTTTTTTTCTACAAAATCAAAAAGTCTATGTTGGCAACTTGGCACTTAAAGGATAAGAAATATCAATGGGATTTTATCATGGGCTGACTCAATAAGCATGGGCTGCCAGCTATTTCTCTGCGCTTTCTGTTTCTATTCTAGATACCTCTGCCCCTCTGCCAAAGCCATTTAGAGGCCTTGCTGTCAGATAAACAGGCAGTTGGTTCTTTTGTAGTTATGTTCCACCATGGTTGTTACACACATACACGCGCGCGCACACACGCACACATATACACACATATACACACATACACACACATACACACATATACACACATATACATACATATACACATACACACATACACACATACATGCACACACATACACACATATACACACACATACACACATACACATATACATGCACACACATACACACATATACACACACATACACACATATATACACACACATACATGCACACACACATACACAAATATACACACATACACACATATACACACATACACACATATACACACATACACACATATACACACACATACACACATATACACACACATACACACATACACATATACATGCACACA